>VCJI01002674.1:4812-22189 GCA_024139395.1 Backusella morwellensis | reverse complement strand
AAAAAA
Source organism: Backusella morwellensis (assembly GCA_024139395.1). Taxonomy (NCBI): domain Eukaryota; kingdom Fungi; phylum Mucoromycota; class Mucoromycetes; order Mucorales; family Backusellaceae; genus Backusella; species Backusella morwellensis. The sequence continues at coordinate 22,183 of VCJI01002674.1, read as the reverse complement.
AAAAAAAAAAAAAAAAAAAAAACTATAAGCCATACATCAACGTTGGAACTAGTGCAGTAAAAACTTCAATGTGAGAATAAGTATATAAAACCTCTATATAATCATCACTTGCGAATAATAATGATGATTTTATTAATGTTAATGTGATTACCATTAGAACGGATACCATCTTTCACGTTTTTCTTCATATAGAGCTTTCCTAAATTAAAGCATATTCCAAGAATCTCATATCCCTATTGTCAGAAACACTGGGCGATTATGCATATTCTTAGTCACTCTCGAACACAAGACCAAAACCTTCTCTCGATTTTTTTTAAACAACTAGAATTCAAGAATATCTCGACTTCATAAACCGAGCATTAATTCAAATTGTCTAGCAGTGATGCTATTTTTATAGGTTGGACGCTTGCCTCCATTACGACTATATATGATCCATTTTTCTATGTTTTTGCTTCCGTTCTTCTTTTCTCTCAATTCAATTACAAGTTCTAGCTCGAGTAAAATGAGAGATATTAAACCACGATACAATGTACACATATTTTGATGTAAAGTTTGCCGAATGATATGATATTGAGGTTGTAAGTGTATATTCGATCTTTTTATTCTTTTTGATTGTATTTATAATTGTTTGTACAGATTTAAACCCTTTTTGAAAAAAAGAAAGAGTGTTAATAATGAATGTATAAAGAATATAATAAAGGTTACAACTTACTTTTTGACGATTTGGACAACATCTTCATCCATCAAAACGTGTTCCTTACCAACCTTTTGTGGATTATGCTTTACTGATGAACCCCATACATAAGCACTATTATTTTGAATGATTTAGTTATTCATCAATCCTTGGTTCATTAACGAGAATGATATTTACCATTTAAACTGATCTATAATAGACTTGTGAATCATATTACAGAAATCTTCGATTGAGGACTTGTCCTGGGTCATAACAACAGGCTGAGTGTAATCAGGCAATTGTCCTTTAGGTTTTGTATAGATGCGAACAAGGTTCAATTTCTAAAATATATATGCAAGAATCTAAGCAAAGGATGGATTTCTCATTTTGTCAGCAATGACTCACCTGCCACATAACTTCCAATAATTCATCAAAATTCCATTCGTGGTTTGAAGAAATAGGAACAGCGTTAGGAATTTTGTAGATGAGATCCAATTCTTCAATAGAGATTTGATCGATCTTGTTGAGAACATAAATACAGGGAATGTAAATACTATAAATATAAAATATTAGTTATTTCCTCGGTTTTTTTTAACGTGTTGTATTGGCTATTTACCGATTTCCCTAAAAAAAACATGCTGTTAAATCACAAGTTACTCATTATTCCCACTTCAAACTAACTTACTTCGACGATATCAATAAGATCATCAATGGTGGAGTCCTCTTTGAAGGAGATATCGGCATTGTGAATACGATATTCACTCAATACAGCCTTTACTTCGTCAAAAGTAATATTGGTAAGAGGAACGGTGTTTGTCATGTTGATACCACCCTTTTCCTTCTTTTTAAAAGTAATAGCTGGAGGTCTCTTATTCAATCTAATACCGAAACCTTCCAATTCCTTTTCAATGATTTTTTTATCAGTCATTGGCTTGAGAACATCGAGCACAATGAAGATAAGAGAACAGGTACGAGCAACGGCAATAACTTGACGACCTCTGCCCTTACCATCCTTTGCACCTTCAATAATACCGGGAAGATCAAGAATCTACCATAGTAACCGGTTAGTGACTATATTGCATCGTTACCATGGTAATAAATGGTGTTACCTGAAGCTTGGCACCCTTGTATTGAATGACACCAGGAACGGTTGTCAAGGTAGTAAACTCGTAGGCACCCACTTCAGAGTGAGTACCTGTCAATTTAGACATAAGAGTGGATTTACCAACAGAGGGGAAACCTTATTTCCATAGAGAATTAATAAAATTCTTAAGTTTACTGCTATTCTCAACTTACCAACAAAACCGATACGAGCAACACCGGTCTTTGCAACATCGAAACCGACTAGAATATTGAAAAAAGAATAATAATATTGAATATTCCCCTTTTCTCGATGATTTGCTACTTCTCGAATACTATACCGCCAGCGCCACCTCCTCCTCCACCGGAAGGTGTAATCAAATCACGTCTCAACTTGGCAAGCTTTGCCTTCAACTGACCCAAGTGATAAGAAGTGGCCTTGTTCTTCTGGGTCTTGGCCATTTCATTCTATTCCCAGAAAAATAAACAACTTGATGAGCACTCCACTTTGTTACTATCTTTCTTTAAAATGCTGATGCTTTACTTCAATTTCCTAAGAAATAAAAATAAAAATAAATGTTAAAACAAGCCTTTGAAACATTTTTTATATAAAATGAGCATATACCTTGATCTTGTCGACGACACTCATTTTGTATGGTTGACTTTTGAAATGAAAGAAAGTGAAAGAAAAAAAAAAAGAAAAAGAAAAACACGTTAAAATGTGACTTAGAAAAAAAAGATATGACGTTTTGTGTGGTTTTCTTTTTTGGATTAGGCCAATCAAGTTCCTGATCAGACAGGCTATATTCAGTCAATGATGCTAATACTAATTGGAGGCTTTGCAGGTCAGAAATCAAATAGATGGTGGGATTCAATCAAATAAAATAACATACATGCGGCCCAGATAATACTACATTCATTTATAAGTGTAATTTACTATCAAGTTGAATGGTATTATATTTCTAATCTTTGTAATAAACCAAATAAGGCAGATTGACATTGAATCAAGTAAAAGCATATTTGTACAAGTAATCTCTACTATGACCCAAATGGGCAGCATTTCCATGCCTAAGAAAGTTTTACATTTATAGTTTAATAGTACCGAGGTCAATCGTAAACGGAGAAGTAAAAGAGCCATTCTCTTGAGGTCTGGTAAAGTAGCCAAATCAATCATAAAATTGTATGAGTAACCATCCATATCAAAGGGATAATGATAGACACCATGACACTAGAATGAAGATTTATAATAAAATATCCATTGGCAATCGCGGTTTAGTACTATTGCTTAAAAATAAGACAGATGAATTATCCCCCCCCCCCGCTATTTCCTTCCTTTTTAAAAAAAATATATAGTAATATATCGTAGTTTCCCGAGATTCACGCGAGGTCTGAGTAACTCGTGGGGCACGAAAAAGAAAACGAAACACAAAAATTTATACAAAATGAGAATATTTTATTGAACTGATTTTTTCAGTGGTAAAAGAGAAATAATAAAAAAAAAGAATGATACATGCAAATAAATGTTTGTTATCAGAAACGATTCATCAATGATTATTTAGTTTAGTTCTTGCTGGAGAGAGCAGTGACACCAGGAAGTTCCTTACCCTCGAGAAGCTCAAGAGAGGCACCACCACCAGTGGAGATGTGAGAAACCTTGTCTCCGGCATCCCACTTGAGGGCAGCAGTAGCGGTATCACCACCACCAATGATGGTAGTAGCACCTCCTTTGGTGGCATCAATGACAGCAGCAAGGAGAGACTTGGTACCGTTAGCGAAAGCATCGAATTCAAAGACACCAGCGGGACCGTTCCAGACGATGGTCTTGGAGTTCAAGACTTCCTCACGGAAAAGTTTCTGGGATTCTTCACCACAGTCAAGACCCATCCATTCGTCAGGGATACCAGTAGCATCAGTAGCATAACCGGTCTTGGCATCAGGAGCGAACTTGTCAGCGGTGGTGAAATCAACAGGGAAGACGAGCTTGACGTTCTTCTCAGCAGCCTTCTTGACAAGGTTCTCAACCAACTGGGAACCAGCCTCATCGAAGAGGGAAGTACCAATCTATAAAATAAATTTACGTAAGTTTTCGGTATTCAAATGATAAATTTACAAGTGAAACCCATGTCCCGAGACATGATATTTTTGGGTTCTCAAACTGAAAGAAGAAAAAAATGGTGATATACTTACGTTAACTTTGTTAAGAGTCTTCTTGAAGGTGAAAGCCATACCGCCACAGATGATCAAAGAGTTGACCTTATCAAGCATGTTTTCGATCAATTGGATCTTATCAGAGACCTTGGCACCACCGAGGATAGCAAGGAAAGGACGTTGAGGGTTCTCGAGAGCCTTGGCAAAGTATTCGAGTTCCTTTTGCATAAGGAAACCAGCAGCGCGCTGGGAAAGATCGACACCGACCATGGAAGAGTGGGCACGGTGAGCGGTACCGAAAGCATCGTTAACATAAACATCAGCGAGAGCGGTCAAAGAAGCGCGGAACTTCTTGACGGCCTCAGCATCAGCCTTGACCTTCTTACCGTCAGCGTTCTTGGCAGAACCCTCTTCTTCGATGTGGTAACGGAGATTCTCCAAAAGGATGACCTTACCACCGGTGGCGGCTTGGCAGGCCTTCTCAACCTCAGTACCAACACAGTCGTTGAGGAATTCAACGGGCTTACCCAAGAGCTTCTCAACTTCAGCGGCAACAGGCTTAAGAGAGTACTTGGGGACGGCCTCACCATTGGGACGACCCAAGTGGGACATCAAGATGACGGCAGCAGCACCTTGTTGAAGAGCATACTCAACGGTGGGAAGAGCCTGAACAATACGGTTGTTGTTGGTGATTTCACCATCCTTCAAGGGGACGTTGAAGTCGACACTTTATATACGCAAAAAAAAGGAAATCGTTTTTGGTTAATTTACATTATAAAATGCATATCACCACAACTATAAGCCAACATTTTCATCCTCCTCCTTTACTCTTTCTTTTCCCCCAAACTAAAAATATCTTGATGTATATTTACCGAATAAGGACGCGCTTATTCTTAAGATCGACGTCGCGAATGGAGAGCTTGTTGGACAAAGACATGATATATGAGTTATGAGTATGCTAATGAAGTTATAAAGAGAAAAAGAAAAGCAAGAATCGGGTCGCTCCAAAGTGCGTCTTTATATATCTTTTGGGGGACACCAAAAATAATATGACTCGCAAATTTTTTAGCGAAATCCGATCTCCCTCGTAAGCACTGTTGTTTCAATATTAGACAAAAAACATGAGCGGAAAACACTTTTAGATTCTAGCCAATAAAAATAGAGCTCAGTCCTATCCACAGTGTACTGAAACCCTCCAATCAACCATCATCCATTGGCTAATGATTTTTGATGGATTCACACGATTTGCTTTCTTACTCCGGTATTACTATATTTTTGTTTGTCAACATTCTTGGTAACCCTCTGTTATATGCATGACGTGTAACGTTTTTTTGTATTTTTTACACTCTTTTTCTCTCGATTCTCTTTGTTTTGCTCTATATATATATATCGAATAGAAAACACAAAGTAAACAAACATGCATGGCGGGAAAAGTGCATTAAAATTGGCAACGAAAAATTCACTAGAATGGTTTATGCACTTGATAAAGTAATACTACTTCATCAGCACATCTAATCACTTGTAAAAAAATATTTATGTTTACACAAAAGAGAAGATATAAATTTCAACACACAACATGGTATTCTTGGTTGACTTCCCACTAAAATAAAACCTGTTTGGTTATTGATGCGACCAAATTGGCACTTTCATGCTTCGGTACTATTCGATGTATAATCTATCAAAATATATGTAGAAGCCAGTACCTTTACAACGGTAGAAAAGAAAGGAAGGAGTCATCTACTTCAAATACAGTACATTACTTCAATTAGTGCCTATTTTGACACCAAAGGTGATAGGCGAGACCTTTAACAAGCGTTATAAAAAGGGTTCAGAATAATTTAGATCTATCAGAAGATCACTAGTTTTTCATTCGACACGTGGATCTACTACAAAATCAAAACATGGGTGGGACTCAAATTAAACGTGTCACTTTATTTCTAAAACTTCTGTCTGCATGGTATAATGACGTTGGAAATGATTCTTCTTTAAAAAGCTGTATAGGATGGACGAAAATACCTTAATAATAGTAAATGATAATTTCATTTTCAAATATCATTCTGGGAAAAAAAAAAGATTCAAAGGGCTGATCTTATCAACTGAAATCAATTTAGTTCAATGATAACTGATCGTATCAGAAAATGGGACGCCACTTTGCCACCCCAACAAAATAGCCCCGACAACTTAAATCAGATAGCAAGCGAAACACATATCTTTTTTTTTTGTTTCTTTCTCATTATCTCTCTCTCTCTCTCTCTCTCTCTCTCTCAATAAATACCATCAACATCTATCACTGGCACTGTTGATATCATTAGCATCGCTATTGGTTTGAAGACTATAACTTAATTGTCCATATCCACTATGTATGTTTATGCATAGGGATTTATTTAGCTATAGTTCTTAAAATTGATGGCAATGATATTAACCATCCTTGTTAACAATCAAAATGACGATTAACTCTTCCATGAATTTGAAAAAGAACGAGTTACCCACTTTCCGGGCATCTTTTTCTTTGCACGTGACAAGTAAATGTAACGGAAATATCCGCTTGAAATTTCATACATTAAAGTGATACACAGCGAAAAAATAAACTAAATGTAAACGCGTCGGTCCTAATTTCTCCTACATTCTCGTAGCCTTTCATATGATATCACATCCAAACTCTTAATTTTTTTTTAATATGTATAAAATGTCTTTTTTCCACTCTTCATGTTTAAGTTGAATATTTTGAAAAAGCTGTATTTTAATAACATAATATATCAAAACTCAGATTAGACTACCAGTGAGACCAATTCTTGCATGAACAGGGGATTCACTTTTATCGTCCCTTTGTTTTTGTTATTAGTTGATATAGTATAAATGAGTTGTTACAAGTACTTACCTGAACTAATTTTGAAATGAAACGATCAACAACACCACGATCATTGTCACGCCACTCGACCTGCCATCTCTCGCCATCCTGAAAGGAAGAAACATCCATCCAGTTACCAAAGATGGGACGATTATCCAAGGGTATCTTTCTCCCAGAAAGGGATGTGATGGATACAATCTTTTTTGTTCGCATAGTGGCAATGTTGCGTATTCTTTCTGCTAATAAGAGACCAGTGTCATTTGGTAGAATGTTGATCCAAACGACATAATCTGAGTTTACTGACTGCACTGTGATTCGGCCTACTCTGTCTTTTTTGAAGAGAAGCCACATGTGATTTTAATATTTTTCTTTTAAAATCAAATGTTAACCATATCTCTTTACCTTCTGATTTTATGTCTGTATTCTTTTTCTTTTCTTCTTCTCGCGGTGGCTCCTGCTGCTGTTGCTGTTGTTGTTGTTGGTAAATCTGCTCTTGGTATGATAGTTGCTGCTGGAGCGGAGGAGGGGGGATATAATCATGTGATGGATAGTCATTAGTGGGTGGATACTCAGCTGAATATTCATCCGTATAAGGAGTATAATTGCTATTATTCAATGCAGGTGAACTGTGATAAGGCGCTGTAAAGTGCTCAGGTGGGTGAAACACAACATTATAAGGCTCCTGAAATGTTTCTTGAGAATAGATGAAATTATATTGTTCTTGTGGTGGTTGTGGTTGTGGGGGATACACTTGTTCATGCAAATAGCCGCCATTAAAATGCTCATGTTGGGGTTGCGGCGGCTGGTGATGTATCATTGGATGCTCCGGTTGAAAAACGACGTTATAAGGTTGTATAGATGGTTCTTGGCTTAAAGGTTTTGGTGTCCAGCCTGCCATCATAGCAGAATGCTCCGACAAAGGAAGAGTAGGAACCGACTGTCTTTTGTAATCCTCGCTTAGTTGCGCTGGCCTTAAACGGCTCGACATTTTCCATCCCTCTTCAGTCTTATTTGGCCGAACTTTGTTTGTCTTCCATGTTTCGTCGTCCTTGCCACTTGTCTTTATGTTGCTTGGCAACGAATCGACCTAATGAGAGTTCATTTGAAATCAAGTATTAATAAAACGACTATTATTGTTAACATGAAGAGCAAATACCATTGTGGAATGTCTATAACTCATTCTGTGCGTATGTCTATTACTGATAACAAATATAAATAATAATGGTAATGATATTAATAACAGCAGTGGTGTTATTATTTAATGTTTACAAAAATGAAGAAGAAAGAAATAAAAAAAAAGTATGTGTGTTCTATAAAAAGTGCATTTTGGAAACACAAAAACAACTTACCGAAAGAAGCTTTTTTTAAAAAAATAAGAATATTTCCGTACCCAGGCAAGACTGCTTAGCCACTTTTTGTTTACTCTTTTGTTTATTTCATTTTATCATCATGCTTTGGCTTTGACTTGATCTGCTAAGCTTAATTATCGTGTCTTCTGATTTCTCCATATGAAAAAGAAAAAAGTGTTTCTTTATCCAGATAAATTAGCCTGCTTGTTTGATTGATTAGTGACAGACTTGAAACGCAATTGCAAATTTAACAAGTAAATACGATGATCCTACTTAATTAATATTAATAACAAAAATGCGATCATTATTATTACTATTATTAATATATACTTTTTCGAAAAATAGCCTTTAATGGACATTGAATTCCGGAGACATCACTTTTGACTGAAAACAAGTCACTTCCAAACAAAGTATCTCCTTAAAATATACATACAAACACCTGAGTTTTGGGATCACTGGTAAATCTGAACAAGTGCTACAAGCCTATACCTTTAATGGTAGTTTAAATGATAGCTCATTCATTCTTTTTAGTGGTGATATGATGGTAATATCATAATTTCTGTTTACATTCACTCCACGATAGCGAAAGAGATATACAGCGACTCTATCAACATTTTGACAGTGTCAGATTAAATACTGTCAAAGTATATACTTACATGAACCAAGTCAGGTACAACAATAATAAACCAAGTAAGAGTATAGTTACACTTATAACGTCAATATCATGATGATACCAAAATTCTACCTGAAAGACCTGCTAAATTAAACATGGTCAAATGACCAAAATTAAAAATAACAATAATAACTACCAAAAAAAGTTGATACCCATATTGCATGCAAACTAGTTTTTCCAGTGTTGTTGATACATAATCACAAAAACTATATAGCTATTATTAAGCAAGTCATGCTTTCTCTCATATCTTTATGTTCACCAGTTTGTAAATGATACTAAAATAGTTGTACTGAAATACTGGACTCATGCTCCCAGATAAGAACCAAGCTATAAATATTACTCGGTGTTTTTTTATAAAAATATTCACTGCGTCTCTTTCCAATGAGCTCAGCAGCCTTTTCCTGGATTTCCAGCTTTTTTGCTACTGTCACATTCGTTCCGTTGCCTCAAAAACAATAAACCTATTTGCGTCAATATAAAGATGAGCGATTGCGTTGGAATATATTGTCATCTACTCACCGCTATTCTTAAAATCAACTTTTGACTTTGACCATATTAAAAGCCTTATGTAATAACTTACGGATATTTTTACTACAAATAAATTTTGAAGGCTAAATCCCCTATTCGCTCACATGTACTACAATTGTTTAAATCACAAAAGCGATGTGCTATTCATTGTTCAACACAGACTTTAAAAAAGGAGAGGACCCTTTATGTATGTTTCTATCCTAAGGAATACTTATGAACTTTATATAACCTTTCTAAATTAGTGTATTGGAGTCCTGTCGCAAGTTGCTATATATTCGCACTTTGGATGTAAAAGATTGATAAAATGGATAGACAAGTGGACGATATTCACATATCATAGTCACTGTTTTTACACACTGTATGTATTTTATGCGTCTAATTTATTTTTAAATTAATTTTGGCTTTCAAATATGATTGAGTTTACAAAGTGTTGAATAAAAAGTACAAACATTAATCAAGAAAGCTGTCTTTACATCTCTCAGGAGAATTAAACACCCAAAGGTTGGCAAACTTCCTTGTAAGGGACATTTGAAGCCGTTTTAAAGAGAAGTAATGATTGGCACATGTAATTCTTTCCGCTTTTTTTTGTTTGTTAGGTCTTATTTTCTGTTCTTAACCTTGATTTTTTTTAATAGTTTTTTTTTATCGATTATGACAATCAAAGTTATTTTCTTTTTTTCCATCATTGAGTGCTGAACATATTTCAAGAAATAGAACCCATTGATATTCATGTAAAATCCAAATGGATAGTTAATAAAAAAGATGGACTATTTTTTAAGAACAATAAAAAACTCGAGTTTGTTGCACATAAAAAAAAGTTAATTTATTTTCTACTTGGCAGGTTTTTTATTCTCTTTCAGACCCCTTCAACGTACTTGTACACTTTCCTTTTTATTTCCTCCTCTTTTGTCTTTCCTTTTTTTTTCCCTCTTTTTTAATAAAAAGTATTATTTTTCCCTCATGCCGTCCTTTCCCAGCATGTCATCTTCAACGTCTTCAAAGACGAGAAATCGACCTAATGGACTTGACAAGACTGCAAAAAGCTCAGCCAGCATCTCAATGTCACTACGTAGCATTGGTAAAATGGGCAATTCAATGACAGCCTTGTTGCCAAAGTCAAGTGAAAGCGTATCCGAGGAAGACAAGCCTTTGGCTGTATCGCAACTAAGCAACAAGCAATACGAAGAGGCCGAGCAAAGCTTGTATCAAGACATTCTCCAAGTACGCAAGGCAATGGATCTCTTTTTAAGCTCTCGTATCCCCGAGGCACAAGAGATTCTCGAAGGAAAACGTCGCGAGACCATGTACCATTCGATAGGCTACTCGTTCATCCTCTTCCTCAAGAGTATGATGACCTTTCAGCAGTCGGATATTGAAAGCGCCATTGATTCATTAAAGGAGACCATTCAGATCACCGATAGTTTACGTCAAAAAGGCTCTAGCTGGCTGGGTAACATTACTTCGTGGGTAAAGGGTAGTACGATCGATATTAAATCTATGTCTAGACTGCATAGACACGCTGTAAGTATAATGCTATTTTCGGGCCCCTTTCTATTTTAGTTCTCCTTAATTTATTTATACTTTTTTTTTTGTTTTTACACCTGTTAGGAACTAGTCTATGCAGAGGCCTATTTACTAAAGGCATTGCTTTCCATCATTCATGATGAGAGCTTTGTTTCGTTTTTAAGGGAGGGTCTTCATGTAAGACAGAGCTACAACACATACAAGCAGTTGGAGAAGTTTATGGAGCAAGTCAGAACGGAAGCATTGGAGGGAAAGGATGTGTCAGCCTATGAACTGGATGATCACTTTACATCAGGTGTTGCGCTTGGTATCGGCTTGTTTAACATTATGATTTCTTTGCTCCCCAACTCGGTTCTTAAAGTCGCCCAATTCATTGGCTTCACAAACGATAGACCTTATGGTATGGAGATGCTGGAATCGGTAGGTGGCTGGGAGGAATATAGCGGATTGCCCTTATCAGAATTCCCATCCACTCAAGACCCAGATGAAGGTTTACGCCGTCAATTCTGTGACATGGCTCTGCTAATGTACCATATCATCATGTCAAAACTGGTTCCACTCTCCGATGTCAACGAGGAACTGGCAGAGAGAGTTCTTGCTTACAACCTGACACTCTACCCCACAGGCGTCTTCTTTCTCTACTTTTCCGGTCGTCAATTGGAATCCAAAGGACAATTGTCGGAAGCAAAGGGCCAATACCAAATGGCAATTGATACACAAAAGGACTGGAAGCAATTACAACACATGTGTTTCTGGGAGCTGGGACTTATTAATTTATTGCAACAAAATTGGCAAGCTGCCTCCGATTGTTACACAACACTTTATGCGGAAAGTAATTGGTCAAAGGCAGTTTATACATATCTCCAGGCTATCTCTTTGTTTTTAGTGGCATCCAGTCAAGACAGCGAGGGCTCGGACGATCAAAAGAAACACATGAAGGAAGCAGTTGAGATGATGCAAAAGGTGAATGGATCTAAACAAAAGATTGCTGGTAAATCGATCCCTCTTGAGAAATTCATTGCAAGAAAAGCCAGAAAGTTTCTTGGTCAAAACAACAGACTCTTGTTTCCTGATTTGGAGGCCTTGAATGCCTTTAGTGCTTTTGATTTCATGTCAATCGAGCTTTTGCACAATAATTTGGATCGCCTTTCAACCGAAATCGACCGCTTAACAAAGGAAACAACACACCAGGAGGCGCTAAACTACTACGATGATATTTGTCTCTGTCACTACTTGCGCACAATGGTGCTTCGACTCTTGATTGTACAGGTAAAGGATGATGATCAGATGGAATGGAACAAGCTTCACAAGGAATCTATCGACTTTATCATGACGAATGCAGACAAGATTCAATTGGACCACTACATCTACTACTTTGCCCGCTACGAAGAGGCTCGCATGTTGATCATCAAAAAGGAGTATGACCAGGCAAAGGAAATTGTTCAGAGCTTGATTAAAAGCAGTGAGAAAAACCAATTCAACGTTGGTGCTGGACCTCACGCAAAGAACAAGTATAGTTTAGAAAGCACATTGTTATTCAAATGCCATGGTTGCTTGAATGAAATCCAAGCATTATCTGCATCAGAATAGGAACAAAAGATAGATTAAATGTATTCTCTTTTTATTATTCACTCCATTTAAACTCATTAAACATTGTTGTTGATTTATCAACGTTATTTATAAAGTTATAATTGCTATCAAACACACAACCTTCTCTCATCAACTTTGCCTTTTTGTTTGTGACCAATTGACAATCACCAAAACCACCAGAAAAACCACCGATATTGCGATTTGCAGCAATGACCCGATGACAAGGTACAGGCAAAGGAGCAAATGGGTTCAACTTGAGTGCCTGACCCACTGCACGAGGTGCCGAATGAAGGGCGTCACTTAGCTCTTTGTATGAGGTCACATGGCCTTTTGGGATCTGAGCACAATAATCATAAACTCTATATTGAAAGGGAGTGATGGGTCTTTTGGTCTTTGGGTTGATGAATGATTTTCTTTCGGATTCTGTTTGAGGCATAAACATTTCAGCTATTTATGAAATGGATTAGCTTCGAATACTACGATTAATAATGACACACCTACTTTCGATATCAAGATCATCAGCAACAAAGGTCTGAACAATATTCTTGATATTCTTTGCTGCGACCTTTTTAGACTTCTTGGTATCTGTATTTTTTACTACTTTGTTTTCTTTACGAAGTTGGACCATGATAAAAGAATTACTGCGGAACAAAGCAAAAATAGAGAAAAAAGAGAGAAAAGAATCAAACTAAATGACAGATTCCCATCTGCTAAAAATAATTCCGCCCGTCGTGACGCGTTAAAAAAAAATAAACGCGTCTCTCCTTTTTTGTTTTTGGTAGTTTTTTAAAGTTCAGACTGTGTTTTGTGATATGATTCATGCAGACACAGTTGATTATTAATAGATGTCACTGGCTCGATGAATCAATAAAGTAATGACCGTTTCTTCTCTTTCATTTCACTAATGTCAAATGATACTTTGATTCAATAGCTATCATTTTAGCCAATCATTTTTACATGTAAATTGTATGTACGATTTAGTCATCCAACGTATTGAATCGTTGATAAGAAAATTTAAAATCAAAAAAGTAACAAGTAAATCGATAACAAACTATACTTTCTTCTTTATTATATATATACAATCTTTGAAAACCGATTTAACAAGCAATTGGTTCTGAGATAATAAGGAATATGTATAATGAAAAAAGAAAATACTCATAACGATAACTATGTGAATTAAACCAATTCATTCGATGACAGTCTGGAATAATATGGTGCTGCTTGATTATACCAATAATAAGCACTCGAAATAGGACCATATTTCTTGTTTTAGCGACTATTTTACATTTTCTTCTTAGCAAATGTACTGTGGAATGTAGAGACGTGGGGAGGTTTTTTTTTTTCCTTTATTTTAAATCGAGAACAAATAGCTCCTTGACAGTCAGAGGATTGGTGAAACAATTTGTAATTTGTAACTGGGGTTTTCCCACTGCGATTACACAAAATCCTATATCCAGTGTATTGAATCTTTGAAGGAATATATATATCACATCAACTGATTGCTCTGCCGTATTACTCATTTCATTGAGGCATTCGTATCACTTTTTGTCTAATAAATTACCAAAATATTGCTAATGTAACCTTTTATCGTTTTCAAAGCTAGCAACACATTACCATTACTATTACATATTTGACGATGGTCAAGATGGATGGTTTGCATTGTATATGTAGATTATACATTTTCCAAAGCACATGGATATAGATCGTTGTTATATCATCACTTGCAGTTTTACGAACCAACATGTACATAGTCATTAGGAGACATCATCACTATCTGCTATGCTACTATCAAATGATCACATCAATATTATTATTACAAGTGTATGACTAAATATTTGGTATATTTGAATTTATTTCCATTGAATGATAGCTGTCAATGTAGACTTATATATTTAACAGAATGATAGTTTATTTCTCTCATTTAAATATACGAAAGAGTTTAATAATGTAAAACTCTGATATAATATATGCTCCGTAGTACCGTATTTGTATTTATGATACACCAACGATATATACACCCCATTTGCAGTGTAAATTATTTTGCCTTTGTTCACATATGATATAAAAAATAAAAATAATAATACAGATTAATCTAAATCAATATCCATTGAATCATCATTTTGATTGCTTCCACTGTCTCTGTTGTTATTATTGCTGCCAGATCTATTCCTTTGTGAGCTCGATGAAGTGTGAGAGGGCCAACCGCCTGCCATTGCTTCTGGTCTACCCGCAGCCAATCCCCCCATTGCATTTCCCATGAGCCAGGCCATGGGGTTTGCTGGTCGTGCATTTGCATTGCTGCTGTTGTTGGTGCCTTCACTGGTCGATTTATCTTCTTGTTCGTCTTCAGGAACCACTGAATGACGACTATGATAACAAATTCAATATATATAAATAAACTACGCTGAATAATACGCCTTACCAAACTGGGCAAGTGCCATTTAACTTCAACCAAGGCTTAATACAATCATCATGGAAAATATGCTCACAGGGAAGTTCAGTCACCCTTTCTTCTGGTTCAAATATATCCTTGCATACTGCACAGTCTGATTCTTGAACTATATATAAAGAAAAAGGTTTGACTCAAGTTGATAATTCTACCATTTGTTTACTTACCAGCCTCCTCTTGTGTTAATGATCTTTGTTTAAGCGAGTCTATTACTTGTTCGGAAGCTGGTGCAGGGGCAGTACTAAATATCAACATACATGAGGTATTTCCATAATAATAATAATAAAGAAGAGGAAAAGGGAGCTTACCCCGAAGTCTGCTCCATCAGCTGTGTGATAATATTATCAAGTGCACCCTGAGAAAAGACATAGTCATTTGGATTACCAACCATTCCACCATCAAACGAGCCGCCAGTCAAAGCTGTGATGTATTGCAAAAAGCTATTCTCTTCTTCTTAGCGGCTTTATTTGTTTATTGTTTATTTCTTTGTTTACCTGTTTAGACTGTTGAGTCGGTTACCTCCCTCTGGTTCATTGTTGCTATTCTCGTTGGAGTCATTGTTTTGGGTATTATCGTCATGTTCATTGTCAGAAGAAGAGGCGGGTGTTCTTTGGGATCTAATGCTGGTTCGAGATCGGATACCACCGTTGTCTAGATCACTAAAGTATATAAGTGGCTGCTCTGCACTACCACGGGTTGCGACATTTTCACCCACAAAATTTGCCATAAAGTTCTGTAGCAGGTCCGCAAATTGAGGATTGGGAGGCAACCTTTCACCATTGCTATTAGTGTTTCTTCGTCTATTCTCTCCTTCCTCCTCGCCTTCCTCGTCGTCGTCGTTGTTTCCTCTGCTGGTGTTGTTGGTGGTGGTGGTGCTGCTTCGAGAAAACCGAGGCGAGAAGAAGCGGAAGATCTCATCATCCTCTATCTCGCCGGGACTGTGTTCTCTTGTGCTTGAACTAAAGGTAAAATACTGCGTTCCACTTTCGGGTCGGAAAAAGTGCTGATGATCATGATGGCTTTCGTTATTGTCCCCGTCATTTAGGAATTCTCGAGGATCGTCATCTGCATGAAGCTATTGTGTTTTGTTTTTTATATTGTTGTTATTTTTATTATTATTTTTTATATGCAATATTAAAATAGATATTAAAAAATAGGAGTCGAATAATAATAAAAAGAAAACGAAAAAAGAAGAAAAGTATACGTAATAATATGCGTAATGCTTAACCCACTTTACCTCTTCGATAAATTGCTCATTGCAATGCTGACAGGTTGGATCGGGAGCCATGTAAATGGGGACTTCTGCACTGCAAATATGGCACCAGTAAGCCGACGGTCTTTGCTGGGTCTCTGTACTCATGTTTCTTGTTATTGATAAAAACTGTTGCAAGATAGAAAATAAAACGGACAGCTATTATGCTTAGAACTGATACAAGTTAAAAGAAAGAGCGAAAATAAAATAAAAAAGAGAGAGAGAGAAAAAAAGAAGAAAAAAGAAAGAGAGAGAACACCAAAGGGAGAAAATTTAAGCTACGATACCATAAAACAGCTTGTTTAGTTTGGGAAAAAGGGACGTGACGTTGGAAGTGAACGGTCATCCGGATATGTTTAGATCCTGACCTGAGCATGTTGTCTGTTCCTTCCAATTTGGTATGTTATAAAACGATGCATTCTATCTTGCTTTTTTTTTTTCTCTCTCTTTCTTTTCCTTCTTTCTTTATTTCCCTTTTCCTACACCATCTAATGTCTCGTATACTCACCTTACTTTATTGTACACGCCTTGCATCACTTGTTATGGCTGTAACCATTGTGATTGGCTCGCTCTGTCTCTATAGTTCACACTCAATCCCACTTAGTGTCGATTATGCATCAGACGATGAGGATGATGGTAAATTGTGGATCATACAGTCAATCACTGATCGCAGATTGATATCAACATTGGTGGCTGCTCAGGCTTCTATTTTCTGTCCTCTTTTTGTATTGCTGAGTCCAACTGGTCCATTCGCCGCTGTTCAAACCGAAGCTGCCTCGCCTTTTGTTGAGATGATCTGTCAATTTTTAATGCCACTCGGTCTGGCACTGAGTTGGGCATTCTCCATTGTGTTTGATACCAAGACAACAGATCTAGTACGTGATGATGGGATGCTCTGTTTACAACAGGATGATGCCGCTGGTTGTGCTTTATTTGGTTTAATCCATGGTTTGAAATATGCCATCATTGCGGTATTTGCTATTGAAACAACGCTGGTTTCGTTTGCGTACCTGAAAAAATCTCAACAGGCGCCAATTGAGCTACCCGCCGACGATGATGTGGAGAAGTCAGCCTTATAAAATATGTTGAGCCTTGCTAATACCATTTTTGGCTTCCATTTATTATAAATATTAAAAAAACTAAAAGCTTCGGATTTTTTTTTCTTACATTCTATACACGCTCCTTTTTATAAATATCTTTTTTATTTTGTTTTCTTCCTGCCTTTACATTTTTTGTTTCTTTTGTTCTTTTTGCATA
>VCJI01002672.1:15672-26254 GCA_024139395.1 Backusella morwellensis | reverse complement strand
TTTTTTTTTAAAAAAAAAAAAAAAAAAAAACACACACACACACACACACACAAAGGTTGTTTATTTATTCCTGTTTTTGGTAGGTGTTAACTTTATGGAGAAAACGATTTCAATCCAAAAAACAGATGTTATATTTAGTATTTGGGATTTAGGAGGTAATTAATATAATCAATATAAAATTGAACAAGAATGAGCTATAAATAACATTCATATTAACGCTGTATGATTATATAGGTCAGAAGGAATTTGTTAGCATGATGCCGCTAGTTTGCAATGATACGGTTGCTCTTTTATTTACGTTTGATTTATCAAACAAATCAACATTGAACAACATTAAGGAATGGTATAGACAAGCAAGAGGTCTAAACAAGGTAAAGTCTTTAACCTAATTCATTTTTTAAATTGTTCACTTTTTTTTCTGCTCTAGTACGCTCTCCCTGTTCTCGTCGGTACTAAATACGATGAATTCGTCAAACTTCCTTTTGAGGATCAAGAGGAGATCACTACACAGGTAATATTTTTTTTTTAAAAAAAAGAACATTTTGGCCAATCGTATTTTTTTTTAGTCGCGGAAATTCTCCCGTGCAATGAAAGCACCCCTCATTTTTTGTTCGACAGCGGAGTCAATCAATGTTCAAAAGATTTATAAAATCGTATTGGCTAAAGTCTGTGATTTGAAATGCAATATCCCGGAAATAACAGAGACTGGTCTTCCGATACTTGAATACTCACATTGCTAATAAATTGATTTTTGTTTTTATTTTATATCAATAAAAAAATATGTATACAGAACTGTAATATTAAATACGATAGGAATATGAATAAAGAAAATGATATAATAAAAGTAATAAAAAATCATTAGATATGATTAACTCCAGCTTCATCTCTCTATCCATTAATAAATATTGGCATGTCAAGTTTTATGATGTTTACAAAGTATATGACTTACCACTCCTTTAACGATCACGACAGAACGTCGTCCGATGCCTTTTCAAGTTACCGCTTTGGTGGTGATCGTGTTTCTTCCTTTCCATGATAGTTCAGTCCTGCCAATGCTTTCTGCAGCCAGATAATATGCATCATAATGAGTCCAATCATCAACATTATCGGCATCGTAGATGTAACATTGTCTACCACTTCCTGAAATTACATTATCTTGAATAGTCAAGTAGTGTAGGTTAAAGATAGAGCAATTGTTGCGATCTTTGTCTTTGTGGTCGATGACAAGGTCGCCTCTATCAAAATCAGCAGGTGGGCGAGGGAATCAGCAACAGTGGGAAGCGGATCCATAGAATATGAAGCATCATGGTCATGAGGATCAGTTGATATAGGAAAATCAAAGCAAAGTGACATCAGAGTATGACACTGTTACTCTAAGAAATCCTCCCGGGCCTCCTGGATTCCTCCTGGTTTTTAGCGGCCGCTAAAAATCAGTCAATGGTGATCATATTTTTGCCCTTGTTTATGATGCCTCTTGGTTTTCCTGCTGGACTTTCTTGGATTGTCCCTGCTTTTTCCAGGAGGGTTTTCAACATCCGAAAGTTTTCCTGGAGACACTGGTGTTTCGCAATGGGTATGAAGGATATTGGTTACCTAAGAAAGTCATCCTGTCTTAGAGCTCAGTGGAACCATCCGGGTTTCGAAATGCTATGAATGTATTTCATTAGGCAAACGATGTTTTTCATCAAAAAGACAATGACAAAAAGATCACCAAAAGTATTCCGATATCAGGGTTCAACTGTACTTCAAAAGTAGCATATTCAATAGTGGAGCGACCAAACTCAGAGGGTCTTCCAAGCGTACGATTGACATCCCTTGGTATTGCTTCAAGGTTACCCAGACAATTATTGGATGGCTCGTGGTCGATGTGACTGATGCCATAACCATCAAGAGTAAAACCATGGAATGCCTCGTAAATGATTCGATGAAGTTGCACGGTTTGTCGGCGACTACTGTTTCTTAAAACCAATCGTAACGTTCTGTAATGACCAGCATTATGATCATACTCAAGCCAGCCCATGGTTTGGACGGAAAAAACGGCTCCTATTATACATGCAACATAATAATCGGCAAAGCGGTCAATGTTTAACTTGATAAAATTCTCTGATGTGTCTTCCAACTGCAGGAAAATAAAAAGTAAGGAATCACGTTTTCTTCATAAAATAACAAACAGAAAGTATTGTCTATTTACCTTCAGCTAGGTCAATGTGTGGCGAAAGATAATATCTTCACTTAGAGCAAATAGATTATCAAGTCTGTCACCATTTACATGTCCATTTGCAACGAGTATACGATCGAAACCATTCCATCCAAGGAAAGTTGAACACATAGCATAAATCATAGAAAATGTCTTAGATTTAGTTTCTCCATTTTCGTAATAAAGGATCTGAATATAATTTTGCTGTTCTTGTCTTCTTTGTACATTAACTACACTGAACGTGTTTGGAGAGTTTTGTATGAAAACATGACAACTTGAAGCCATCGTCCATGACAAGAAAACTGTCGATTGATAAGGAAAGGAAAATAGGAACATTCACAAAAGCTACAAGTGATGAATTCCGAATCCCAATTTGCCGTTAATATACTATTCAACACGATAGAAGTGAAAAAAAAACCCCTGGTAATTGCTTAATTGGTCAGCGCAATAGAAGATGCTGGTGGTTTAGAGGAATTAATTGAAAAAGTGAAATGAAACAAGTAATTGGAAGAGAAACAGAGTTTAGAAGAAGACACTTGTCTAGTTAAATAAAAAAATGACGGGAGCATCACTAAACTACAGGGAGATTAAATAAAGATTGACCAAAGTATTGAACATCTCGCCACATAGTTAACAGTGTCGGAATAGCGGGAGAGAACAAACTCATAATTTGTAAGAAAGTGTTTACCTTGCATCAATAGCATGACTAATTGGATGCCGAGTTTCTAAAAGATAAAGATGTAGCTGCAAATGATGGTTACCAAAAACTCATCAAGTTATTATCTGAATTGCAATATTTATAAAATAAAGTATAAAGTAAATAGCAATAAGAGAAACAAGAGTCGACTAAATTAATGTTTGTTCATCATTTTGACAAACTGTCATCCTAAATCGAGTTTAATACTGAGGCTGTTTATGTAACGGGTTATTGCAAATAATAAATTTTACAATTTCGAATATATTTATTTTTCTATTTTATTTTATAAGCCAATCAATGACCATGCTAATGTACAATAATGCAGTTTTATGAATGATTTAAATCGACCAGGAAATGTCAACAACACCATCAGATAGAGAAGCGAGTTTCTTGAAGGCAGCGGGACTTAAATCTAAAATAGAAGAAATGGTCAATAATGAATTTTCATTTATAAAAATGGTTGAAAAGACTTACCAACATCACCAGATCCACATCCTGGACAAGTGTCCACAACTTTAACGGTTACAGAACCTTTACCTCCCTTGAGAGTGATTGATTTGTTGCAGTAGCTCTTTTTCATGATGGAAGAAGACAAAGCAGCGACCATCTCGGTGTTGGTATTTTTTTTGCCACAAGAGCCCAAGCCGACCTCGTAGTAAGTAGCCTGACCGGAGGAACGGGTTTTAAGAGGGGCAGCGGTAGAGGTAGTGAAGAGAGCAGCAGAGGCAATCAAAGTCAAAATGGTAGAGAATTGCATATTGTGAATATAAAATAGGTATGAAGTTGTTTACAGAGAAATGGGTATGTTTACAATGAAATGATAATACAAAGAAATTTTATAAAAACGACCTGCGTTAGAAAAAAAGATGAATTGAATGTAGAAAAAAGAAAAGAAGTGTAAAAACGTGCCTGGTATTTATATTGATGTTGCTTCAATTAAAAAAAGGGGGCCCAGTCATTATAGTGTTCTGGAACTAGAGCTATGATATTGTCCAGATATATATTAGCCTTATACAGAGACCTGGACCGAACGCATCTTTAAATTTTGTTGTATTACAAAATTATAGTTCGGAGTGCGGGTGAACTATCAGGTGTGATGCTGCCCCTTTTAACAATATATTATTGATCTACCAATATTCTTGTTAATTGAATTTGGCAAAAAGAAATAAAAAAAAGTTATAAATTTAATTGGATTAGCCAAGATTTTTATATTATGTATGGTTAAAGCTAAATGAAGTGCATGAGCATTATTAACACTTTCAACACATCGGACCAAGTCTCCAAAAAGCAAAACTTTTTCGTATCCCTTTTCTTACTAAAAAAAATAGTGGCGGTATTTGGGACCCATTCCCTTTCGTTTCTGACAGTTTGAGGCGAGTAAAAAAAACATTTTTCAAAAAAAATGGGTCCCCTCCTTTGGTACTACCTTCAAATACAATTCCCGCTTTTAGAAAATGCCGCACCGATGATTTTGTTGAGTGTTTGCAGTGCCTTGGTATTGTTATTTTTATATTAAGATTATAATTAAAATCATCATTTCGTTTATATGAATGAGTAGCTGATTGGTAAAGTCTAGATTGCAATTGAGCTATTCTAAAGTTGGAGCAATAAAGAAAACTGACTCGTATGTGTTTCAAATTCATATAAAAAACATGCTCTCTTTTCCGCAAATGAAGACAATCTAATCAAAAAAGAAAACAAACAATCCGGTTACCATGTATCAGAACCAGATCGGTTGTACGCCCAAATGTACAGTACTATGTGCATAAAGGAAACTGGATTTAAAAAGAATGTTTTTTTGGAGGATCTTTTTCGACACTTGCTCAAGATTTGTGTAGCCATTTTTTTCAAGGACCAAGATGGGGGCCATTCACTAATCTTTTTTTTCTTTTTTTTTACGGGTACTCCCGTCTCATGTTCCCCTTTCATGTTTGTTGTCAAGAAGTATTTGGTAATATCCTTCACATTTTCCCCTTTATTTCTTTTAAAGAAAACCTACGCTACTGTGAAACTTTTGCTAAAAGAAAAAAAAAAGAATGAAATGCACATAAAACGTGGACTTGTTGTTACACAAAGACATAGTGTTTCTCAACAACATTGCGGCGGTGTGGATTGGTAATCACATGATGATAAGGGTGAATACTTCTCTCTATTAAACATGCATGATATAGCACACCTCCGTTGTTGGATTTTCTTCCAGTGACTGGGTGCAGCATATATCATTATTTCTTATTTGTAAAAAAAGGAGTAGAGAATAAAAAAAGAAAATGACGCGAAAATGGTAGTTAGTTTTTGGCTTGTTATTAAATTAAATGAATAAGGAAAAGAAAACTTGTGAATTCTTTTTCATCTGTAATTGAAATACATTTGTTACTAACCCATAGTATAAAGTGAATCAACTTGATAAATCTTATACAGTCGTAGTAAACTTTGTAGAGCAATCTCCTTGGTTTTCATAGATAAACCCTCTTTACTTGAGCTTATTTGATCAACAAATATATCGCTAATTGATGTTTATATCGTCATTCTATTTTTATGTTATATTGTATAAAATCGGCGAATATGAAAGGGGAGTTATTGACAAAAAAGTAGAGTAACCAATTACTACTAGTTCTCTTGGCCACAAGTTTACCCGCTATTAGTTTTATCATGCCTATTTACGATAAGAAAAAGGTATAAACTATTACATACAACAAAGAAATATGCTATACTACTCTTGCATATTATTACATTTAAAATTGATTGGGTATCATAGTCATTCAGTGTAACTAGGTGATATGCTAGTATTTTCTTTGTGTTTATACTTGTTAGCATGAAAAAAAAAGAAAATTGGGGAGCACAGCTTAACAACTCGCTGAGCATTGGTGAATATACTCACCAAACATTTTATCAGCTGTAGTTACCATTAGCTCTTGCTAGTGACAATTCCACTGGTCCCATTCACCCATGGCATTCTGAACAATGCGCTTTTATTTATTGCAGGATTTCATGGCTATTCATTGGTGTTGGCGTTGATACAATTCGCCGTCTTTTTTTTAGCTACAACTAAAACCTGATTTAGTAATTACGTTTTGGAAATTTGGAAAAAATAAAGATTTTTTTCTGGTGGCATGTCAATAAACTAAAAGTAGTAAGTCCATAATTTGGTGTTTTTTTAAGATGGTGTTGGTTTAAAGGACATATGAAAGATATCTACTACTGACTTATATCAAGTCTAAATTCGTGAAAAAGTAAATATACTCATTCTATTAATGCTATTTAAGTACTCAAGTAAAATACTTTTCAAAGTGAAAAAACAATTGCTTTACTGTTTTTAAAATACAATACTCCGTAAAAAAATGAGAGACATGCTAAAAATCGAATGATATCAACTATATAAATATAGACTATAAAGAATAAGCATATCAAGGTAAAAAAAAATATGGAAACCACAAACATTACTAATATGAGATGGGCTTTGTTTTTTGACACAAAACATTAACGATATTAGACAATTTTGCTAATATGGAATGATTTTAGATATGTCATGCAAACAACTATACTACCTTATCACTTTGCACTCCTTTTTCCACAATTATAAAACAAGGTAGTTTCTCTGTCTTTTCAATCAGCTTAAAATAATAATACTATGATTAGTAAAGCTGAGAAAACGTCATTGCTCAGCATAAATTACATACAACCCTGTTTTAACCAAGAACCGAAGTTGTAAGTTGACTTTGATTTGCTATTTTCAAATCAAATAAGCGGGAGAATAATAATACGAAAATAACCTGTTTTTCTTTTTTTACTTTACATCATCAAGTAATAATTTCAAGTTTTAAAATATCTTACAACAGTTGTACTCAGGTACCTAAAACCATCTGACCGGTTAGTGGATTACTTTTGAGTGGATACTGTATGAAAATCACGATGACGATTAGTCTACATTATGTAAGAAGTTTAAATTAAAAACAGAGCCCTGATTCCGCATTTAGTCTAAAAGTATGTGAGATTTGAAAGTTGCTCATATGAAAAAGGCTGACCTTGAATGAATAAAAACTTATGAATATCAACTGTCAGGAATGTTAATAAAAAAAAGTCGATCTGGTCATACAAGATAAACCCCATCTATACAAAGTCTTTCTCATTGCGAAAGTTGTACATATGCTCATCGTTCATTTAATCGCTCTATTCACTTGCTTAATAGATAAGCTTGGGGAGTGTTTGAAAATCTACGGCTTCCTCTTTCTATTTCCTTTTTAGGAAAAATAGGATTTGATATCAAGGAGATCAATACTAAAAATAATACCAATCTTTTTACAATTATAGACATTGGTTAAGGAATGATGCTACAACAACAACAGTACCTGGATTTAATTTATAATCGAGGATCATGATTGTCTCATAACAACAAATACACACTTTTATTGACTTGTTGTTTTATCTTTCCAAATCTTCATTTTTCACGTGCAAATCCAGGCATATGAAAACAGGTTCTTCACGTGTAAATACTATTATGTTTTAAATCTAAAAAAAAATTCTTCCTTCCTTCCTTTCTTTTTTCTTTCTTTTTCTTTCTCTAGTCTTTTATATAAGAAATAATAACAATATTGTTGAACAATAATAATAAAGAAAGAGAGAGTTATGTTTTTATAAATAAACAAAAAGTCATGGTAGATTCAAGTGACTCATTTTGCGATTACGACGACTTATCTCAAAGGAACACCAACAGATCAACTTTTTCTTCATACGATTCCTGTGCCAGCGATGAAGGTTATTACACTGACGAGAAACCTTTAGACGACGAGCAGCAGCAACAAAAAGGAGAGCAGAAAAAAGATGAGATACCCATATTTAAGAGTACACATAAAATGTAATACACTCGATGATATAACAAAGAATATGCTTACTTATTTATTATTATTCTCTTTTTAGTCGTATATCTTATTCAAAATTAACTTATACCCTTACATCCATCATTGTTTTACTATCACTTCATACACTTTATCATCAGTCATTACCATGGAATCAAACATTCCCGCCCATTTTTATTATATTTCATATCCTATTTCATCTAACACATGTCATTGCACATCGATTCGAATGGCTCGGGATCGAGCGGCATTGCGTTATTTATGGCACATGGCTCTACTGGACAGGTCGACTTTTATCAGGCCTTTTATTCTCCCAACGCCTTGTTGTTGATAACGATTACAGTACCATCTTCTTTTGGTTGCTGATGCTAGAAAGACGGAATGCATGGGGCATTATCGTCTGGGAATATGTCAGTCGTCTTGATCTAAACATATCAGAAGATCTGTCAACACGGCGGCCACTAAGGTTGTGGGAACTTGGCAGTTTTCGGTTACTCTCATTTCGTATTTGGTGTCTTCTCGGTACTGGCAGTTTTTGGGGTTTACTTTATATGGCGCTAGCTAATAGAGATGGCCTGACATTTGGGTTTTTACTACAGTGCCATCATATTCTAAAACTACTATTGATCAGCACCGCTGGTGGCTTGATGATGATTATCTTTTGGAGCTTCTGGACCTTTCAGTACCGCGGTGTACTTTGGCGTAAAGAATTACGAAAGGGAATCATTGTGTGGTACAGTGAAGGTGTGGCTCGTGCTGCTGAAGTAGTTTAAAAAATATATATTCCCCAACAAATTTATAATAAAAAAATGTAAATATTCGCTCTTCTCTAAAAATGCATTTATTCTCCTTTTCTCCCCCCCATCACTTTTATAAATAAATTAATAAAAAATTACGTAAAGATACAAATGTCAAATGCTTATTATTTAATAAACGTCATTTACTTTCATATGCGTACGATAATCGATTAAAAGAGCGGTGTGTAATGTTTGCATTTTAAAAAACAAAATCATATGCTGGGCTATTTAAACTTTACTCATCGGTAAACCTTATTAAAACTTATCATTTGAAATCAAAATCAGCTTGATAATCACACATACGTACACACATACACATACACAAATCCTATAGTTTGTTAATCCAAAGAAGATGTATATACTAATAAGAACGTATATTACACTTCTGTCTAAGAAATATAAATATACATACTTCGTTAGTTCGTTAAGGTAATATCAAGTGATTTTTAAGACTAAAACAAAACAAAGCAGCGAGCATCAGCGCAAAAAACTCACATTATTATTTACAGATCGGAAAATAATCGGCTTTAAAAAAATCCTTGTGGTACGTGTGCCTGGATATCGATCAACACCTTTTTTTCGGAACGGTAACATCTTGAACATTAAGAATGAAATAACGCCAAAGAGAAAATCTTGCTATTCTATCTTGAATTCTATCGATTTTGTATAAAAACAAAAAGTTAATGAGGCATTTTATCCAGTTTAGTACTTAAAAGGTGCAATTGTCTAGTATGGTGTTGACCAATTGATATGTCATTTAGAAAAGTTTGGGATTAGGATACCCGAGAGTCATGAGGTTTTTTCTTAAAAATCGGTACGTGCTTTGAAGAATATTATCAGATGATCGTATTGGTGCTGGTGTTGGCGTTTTTGTTTCGAAATCTGCCCAAGATGTTGACTTTTCCAGTTCAACCCAGAGTAAAACTAAATAAAAATGAATAGCAAAGTAGCCCCGATCTTCTTCATGGATTAAATAGACAACATCACAAGTAGGATCAAAATCTGCAAGAGAAAATTTCTATTTAATAACAGAATAGTCCAAACAACGTAAATTGCTTCTATATACTTTAAATGCAAATCAAAATGGTGTTTTGTAAAGGCAGAATGAATTAAGTGTGAGGTCATGAAAGCCAAGCCTTGATAATAGTTTTCAGAAAAAAAAAACGAGTGATATTCTGAGCTTTATACAAAGAAGAAATACTCTTTAGAATCATTTTTAATACAGTGTCAAGCGGGGATATATCAATATACTCATTTCATCTTGTAATTTTAGTCAAGTTGATGGATATAGAAAGTCAACATCCTAATTTTTGTTTTTTCTTCTTTCCTTTAGACTTCTCCCTCTTTTTAAGCATAACTCTGCCAGCAGTTTAAAAACTTATGTCTTTTTTTCTTAATTCTTGGGAGGTTCATTAGAAAGAACCTTTCCTTCTTATATATACTTGAGAAGATAAGATATAAAGAAAATAAATTGGCACGTCTTTATATTTTGTATACTCACATCAAATTTGTTTTATGCCTTTCTTTTGTGTTCTCTAATTTAATACTCTTATTCGTACTGTGATCCTTGACTTGCTAAAGCCAAAAGAGAAAAAAAAAGCATTATGATTAATTAATGATTTCACCCAATGATATCATGTAGATCGACAATGATTACATCTTCATCATAGGAAAAAAGCTTATTGATTAGGTTCTTTTAGAAAATGCATAACTCCTTTTCCTTCTTAATCAATGCACTTCCTTCTTAACACTAAAAGAAGGCAAAAGTAAATATGCAGCATAGAAGCATTTGACTATTAAAGCACGTATAAAGCAATTTAATAGAAAGCCAACTCGATAAAAGCACAAATCACTATTTGACATTAATGAACCGTTTCTTCAACTGAAAAACCCTTGCAAACTCATGCAGATTTAGGACTCCCTTTTTCACATATTTTATATTAATGCATTTCGAAACATGACAACCTTAAAATTCAAAATAATTCCAGACTCCTTCCCCTTACAATTGGCTTGTTTAATCCAGCAAGCATTGAAGAGT
>VCJI01002671.1:20599-33505 GCA_024139395.1 Backusella morwellensis | reverse complement strand
ATATAAAAAAAAAAAAAAAAAAAAGCATATCCCAAAAAGGTAATTCATCGTCACAAGTTTAGTTTATGCAAAGACGAGGCATGAAATTTCTTTTCCATGATGACTAGATTAATATCAATTATAATTATAATATTTAACACATCAAGTAAAAAAAGAAAGAAAGGAACTAGTATAAACAGCCTATTATCTTTATTATTATTTCTTTTATATTAATACAAGGTTTTTAAATGGATTGGGATTCCAAGATTTCCCATAATGCTTTCACCAATTGATTCATATGTAAGGTAATATTCTCATGAATCAATCCTGGTATCTTTTCTCTCTTTAGACCCAACCAATCGACTGGAGGTGTGGCATCTCCCATAATCTGTAACTGAGGATAAAAGTTGACTTGATTCATTGGATGGTATTTGTATTTCTCCTCTTTGTTTGGTTCTTCTTCTTTTAAAAGTTCTGAAGAGCCTGCGGCGGCGGCGGCAGCTTCTGCCGAGGTTGAAGAAGCTGAAGATGCTAATGCCTCTCTTGATGTGATTTCTGTGTCCTTTACTGCCTTTTCAATAGAGGCTTCACCAGAGGGCGTGGTCGCTTCTGCTAATGATGAAGAAGAATTTGAATGTGGTTGTTGGGATGTTAATCTACCAATAGAACTGTCAAAGTCCATTTCAGTTTGATTCGTCATTGTACTTGCTGGTGTCGCAGGTTCTGAAGCTGGTTCAACTGCAGTTTTATTTTTTGCATGCTCTAATTGATCGTCAAATCGTTTGTATAGATCTTGAAGATATCGGATCAGTCCAAGGTTCAATGACACTCCAATACGACCTCCAAAATCGGCGCCAAAGTCATAATCCACTTTTTGTTCTTGTTGAATCGACTCCATGGAAATGGTGGTAGAGGGAACACCAAATATCTTGGTACCTCCCATATTTTTTGGCTTTGGTGTTGTCAGTAGTTCAGGAGAACTATAGCGATCGACAAGTTCCTTTCCAGGTACATTTTTGGCAAGTGCAGCATGATCTAATTGAATGACTAATTTTCGCTTCGTTCCGTTTTCTTCCTTTGGTTGCATGTTCAGTTCTACTTTGAAATCAGATGCTCTCATATCGATGTTATCAGAGTCTTGGAATTGATGAGGGTAGATAACAACCTCCACTTTTTGAATACCCACGGTCACGAACGATACTATTGCAGCATTGATGTAACGATTGTTTTCCTCCTTTGCATCCAAATCCGCCGTTTCCTTCTTTGTGTACTGCTGATGTTTTTTGGTAAAAACGGGTCTTGCGCCTGCCGCTTCCTCCTTCTTTCTCTTTAGCAATTCATTGAATTTCTGCACCATTGTAATGATGACGGGTACAGTTCTAATAGAAAGACGTACTATCAAAGCATCCAAATCGGCTGAAATAGAGAACTCGTCTTGCGCAGAATCGCGTAGTTTAAGATTTACTTTAAATTCTAATACTTGCTGTACAACGTGCAACAAATTCTGCGATTCATATTCAAACATGGCTGAAAGTCCGTAGGATCGGACGCAAATATTTGTGTCACTTTGGGATTGATGTGCTTGTAGTAATGTCTGCTTAAAAGTTGCTGTTCCTGAAAACCGACCTTCAGATTCAATCAAAATATCGTCCAGCAATACATAGAGTCCCCTGGATTCAAAAGGTATATGGTGCATCTGAAGGGAAAGGTTGTTGGGAGCAAAAACAATTTTGCCGATGGCACGACCAAGGTCAACTGAGAATCGCATTTCATTTAAACAAACTGTAATATGTTTTGAAAATGGTGCAGCGGCTGATAAGGTATTTGTGGTGGATGATGATGAAGAAGATGAAGGGACAACCGCTGTCTCTGATAGTATCATTTGACTCGAAGAGGCTGCTGTTGATTCAGGTAATATGGGTTGATCGAACCAATAGGATTTGAGTGTCAGCAGATCTTGGAAATGGAGCATATTTAGTTCTCCTTGGATAACTGGTAGTTCCACCAATATGGAACTATCATCCTTTGAGCCACCATTTTCTTGCCGTCTTTGAGATGTCAACATTGCATTGAATAAAATCTTCTCAATGCGTGCACTTAGGCAGGTCTCTGGTGAGAATTGGTGTCGGAGATCAAGAGAAATATCGCGTAAGGAACCCACTAGACTCATAGTGCGTGATGTAGAATCATTTGAAAAAGCATTCATCATAAACTCGCTCTCTTCCCATCCTAAAGAACATACAACCATAGATAGAGGCTGGCAAGATAGATCCACCTTTGTCTTTGATAAGCGCAAGAATAACGAGGCATTGATGCTTGGATCCAACTTGTTTTCATGGCTCACTTTACGCTCACTTGATTGCTGCATACCAAATTTAAGTCCACTAATCATCTCACGTAAAAACTGGACCAGAGATGGATGAAGAATGTTATTGCTCTCTCGAATAAGAATATCAGCATGGAAGCGCTTGACTACTGAAGCATCAGTGCCCAAAGGAACCTGATAAGTAGCCCATGCACCAAGTCCTGGAATATGAAGGACCGCCATATTACTTGATGCCACCGCGTGATCTGATTTACGTACAAGTGAATGCTTTCGCTTTTGTTCGGTTGCGTAACGTTTAGGATACATTCGAATCGTGCCAGCTGCCGAGTCAAATTTACATTCAATATCTAGTGCAGCTGCTTGAGAAGAAAGAGTCGATACCACTACGCCTGGTTCAGAAGGCACACTAGACGACGACGATGATGATGATAAGAAATCCGCCTTTGCTGTCAGTTCATCAAAGCGATCCATACTCTTGGCATATATACGTGATAGCAGATTAAAATAGTTGCTAATGGTTCCATCAACATCGATTTCAAAGCCTCCCACCTGAGCATCCGCTTTGATGTATTGTATTGGCTTATCATTTAATCCAGATACAATACATGAAACAAATGGCACGTGAATCTGATTCATTTGCGGATGATGATCTGAAATAAAGTGATCCGGGTTGTTCTGGTCAAACGTACGAACAAATTGCAAAGTGATTCCGTCCAGATACAATGCACCTCTTTCTATACTCTTTGTAAGAAATTCAATAGAAGATATAGAAAAGAACAAGACACTGCTAGTTGCTGTTGATGCCAGTGGATCGTCGGAAGAACTCTCAAGTGGGATGGCAACACCTAACTGACGGATACGCAAACTCAAGGTTTTACCCTCAAGTAAAAGGTGCTCTTCTTCTGTGCTGTTTATATCAGTGTTGCCATTACTCTTGACTGACTGTACAATACGTTTGGTATTATCTGTGAGTTGATCTATCTCTGCCTTTTTCAGTAGCTTTCTTGATTTGAGCTCCGTGTCATAGAAGATCACGACCTCTGCCAATTTTCCGAGCGCAATGGGCTGCATAACCGTTTGGATTTTGGATATGTCAACATGAAATGCCGATGTAAATGGCTCATGTATATGTGTGTCCTTTCTGCAGCCTTCTTCTGTACATACCGGTAGATAGCTCTGTACGCTAAAGTCGATCAAAATATATGCAAGAGAGTGGCGGCGATAATCTTGATCTGTAAGCAGTTGCATAGTTTTGTGTTCAAGAGATAGTGAAAAGTCGCTTGCATGAAGCTTCCAACTTAGTTGATCGTTCACAAGATTTGAAAGTGATACATCAATAAGGTTTGAGCGGAAGACACAGACAGCAGAAGGGCTAGATGCAGAAATACATAGTCCATTAAATTCGACATTGATGGTATGTTTCAAATCCTTTTTCTTCGATTCTTGAACTGAAGTTGATGACAGATATGATGACGGGGCAGACTTTTTCTTGCTTTTGGTAGAATACGAAACAACCTCGACAAGTTCACTTATTTCATTGCCCACAAGCGATTGTGCCGTTAGTAATGAATCAATCAAACCAACATCCAATGGCATCGAAATGAAATCGACCGAAATCATTGACTTCAATTCCAAATGATCAGTGTTTTCCTTTATAGAGCCTGTGCTTCGGATACCAGGTATATTGAACGAATTACTACTTGCTTCAGGTTTCGTGATCAAATGAACAACTTGTTTCGACAACTGGAACGTATATGTATGAACAGGCAATGTTGATTGATGTTGCAGTTGTTGATACATGATAAACATATCATTCATTTCATATCGTGCAGTCAATGAAGGTAAAAGATCCGCACTAAGCCAAAACTCGTTCATTAAAAACTGGAGCTTTAAATCCATCCTCTTTTTGGGTTTGTCGGTTTCCACAATAGTGTCGCCTCTTCTTTGTTCCTCCCATTCTTTCACCAGCTTCTGGAACATAAAGTGATACCTCTTTCCTTGCTCCATATGCCATTCGTCTATGAAACCGTATAATCGTAATAGACTTTGGGGTACGTGGAGGCGGAACTTTTGAATATTTGCAAATATGTTGAGTATATCTTTGTTTTCAGTTATTTTCTTGCTGACCCTAGTCACTTGTGCTATATTGGCATTCAGATTGACATTTTCCAGACCTAGACCAAATAGAGTACGCTGACTCAGCTCGTCAATAAATTGAACACCAATATCATGAATGCCTCCGGAAGCTTCAAATACCAAGCGGCTTTCCGACATTGTTTTCCTAGAGCGATGAGAGCTTCGCTTACCAGATCCTGTATCTGAATCTACCAAATCAGCTTGAGATGACAACTGTAGAGGTGCCAGTTTTGGGTTAGAGAAGATACCAGAACTATGGATACCAGATACTTTGCTTTCCATCTTGAGCTTTTGTGTAAACGCATTGAGCTTGATACAGTCGATGTTAATCAACAGTTGAGATACAACGTCGACACTAGACAACAAAGCATCAATACTGAACTCTTGAATATCATTTACTGGTGTCGAACTGGTCGAATTTGTGTGAGATAACGTCGCTAATTTTGCAGTAAAAACACGCTTGACCATCAACATATGCTGGGCAAAAGCAAGGATATAAGGGTTGATGAATATATCAATTTCACCGACAAAAGCGCTAGTAATCATATCCAAGTAGCCTTCATGAACGGATGATCGTTCTACAGCTGATGATTTGTAAAGACATTCTGCAGAGAGTTTGATAGGTCTAATAATGAGTGTGTTTGCATTGACATCCAATTCTTCTTCATAGATGCAGAACTTGAATTCTTTCAGTTTCAGCTTTGCAAAGTTAGATGATGAAACAAGATACTGGACGATCTCTTCAGTTGGATTCTTTTGAACGTGATCAGGCATACCAACATCGAATGCTTGTGTGAATAAGCGACAATTTTGAATTTCATTTGCATCCAATTCCCAACTACGCCACCTTTTAAATATACGAATGATATTTGAATACATTTCGGTAGAATCCACTGCAGAGTCAGCACCAGCAGTTAACTGGTTTTGAAAAGAAGTCCTAACAGTTGGAGGCATGGAGCGGAGACAGTGACGCATACGTGCAATTAGTTTCCATCCAGTATCGTTTCTGAAATGCTTGGATCCCAATCGTAGCATGGTACGTGGAGCACTTAGGAAGATAGGGTCACCCACAACAGCTGAAGAGGCCGAGAATTCCGCAATGGTATTCATAAACATTCTTACCTGACGCGATCGTCTTTCCTTGAAATTTTCAAGGATTTGCTTCAAGTCACTCACAAAATTCAGCCAAGAATAAACAGCACCAAGTAAGACCTCGACGGCTTCGGTGATCATAATAGTGTCAAATCTATCCAGCTTTACAGACAGGTATGTTGGTTTTTTTGGAGCACAAGCCTCGATACTAAGTCCGTCTAAACAAATATCAAGCATGACAATTTCAGTCGGATCATCTTCTGCCACTGAGAATAGTGATCTATTTTGTAGAACCTCAAGAGGGATTCCAAATGTCGGGGTCTGCATTTTGGATATATACTGTACTGTGGATCCAATATGTCGTACACCAAGATCGATTCTCAACTCACGAAGCTTCATATCCGACTCGGAAATCTTTTTCTTTCGTTCACCAAAAGCGACATCTTCAAATTTAACAGCGCCCATCAGCTTTGTGTCTTTTAAAAGTAGTTCGGCTGAGCATAGAATTCCTTCATCCGCACGATTTGTATTGCGATCATTGAACGACTCTCCGTGTTTATAAGAAGAGATCCCGTCAGGCATGGTAGCGTTCTGGATGAAATGAAGATATGTTTCAGGTAGTATGACTGCAAAACGTGTGCTATTGTATTGCGTAGTAAGGAATTTTGTCAACTGTTCAATGTATTCCATTTGAATGGAATCCATCATGCTTTCTAGATTCCAATTCTATTTGTATATGTGGTTAGATCATCAGCCCATATATATGTTTAATATCAGTCATACATCTTTAATAATATCTTCGGCTATTTCTTGAACGATTTTAACCAGAATGGGGGTGACAAGAATCGATATTGATCTGGTTGCTTCGACTACGACAGTCATAATAGCCTCATGCTCAGTAATCACGAGTGCAGTTTCTTGATTTGTTGTAAAATTATCATCCAAGTCATAGGCACTGACTGGTCTACTGCTTTCTTTAATATTCTTTTCGGGAACGAACGAGCGGCGTACTGGTGGTGCAAACTCATGAAAGAAGCTGTGATGATGATGATAACTTGGTCTTTTATCAATTCGAAATCTTCTAAGATAATCGCTATATGGAATTGATTGGGGAATAGCAGATGATACTTCCTCCTCTTGTTCATCAGCTACATTTTCTTCAATTGAAGAAGAATCGTACTCAACTAAATATATATAGAGAGACGTATGAATTGGAGCTTTAGTTAATGGGAAAAAAAAGAAGAAGAAGAAGACTGATTTACCTTCACTTCCTGTATCACTCTCGTAGTTAGCTTGAAAGAATGACATAGGGGATGGATAATTTCTATAACCATCTTCTGATCCAGCAGCTGTGTAAAACGATTCGTTTTCTCTGGAATCTAAACTTCGTACCGAGTTTACATCATATTCGCTTGAACTGTCTTCTTCATCATGGCTATCATCAGTATAAATGATTTCGCTTACGGACCCGCGTAGACTTGAGCTACTATAACCTCGATATCGATCTTGGCGTTCGGTAGAGACTGATGATGAATCGTGAATGCTAGACTTATCATCTACTTTACCTATTATTTTTGTGTAGATATGAATAAGGGTAAGTTTGTTTCTTTTTAGCTCTCTCTTTCTTATAGACAAAAAAAAGAAAATACCTGACATGAACACGCGATATGGTGGAGCGTAAATAACACCAAGGAGGTGATCTTTAACAGAAGCTGAGGTTGATCTGGAAGCTAATAAGATAAAAAAAATGGAAAATCAATAAAATATGGCTTTGAAAAAGAAGAAAGGTTAGTTCTCTTACTTTGAGAAGCAGAATCATCGGGTTCATACAATCGAGCACATCTACGAGTTACCTCGTCTTGGGTACGAATATAGCGCTGCTGCTCGTCTCTTGCTAATCTCCATTTTGATGTCTGTCGGAACAAAGTTATATTAAGCCCTAAATCTACTTTAGCCACTTCAACCCACGGATATTCGTTTTCCTATATACATATGTACGTATTTAGCTATCCAAATATCCCATTCTTTTACTTTCACCAACTTACTGCATTTGAAGAAATATCAGGATTTGCCAAACAACGCGCAACAATGGACGGTATTTTCAAACTAATACGATTTGTATATTTTTCATTGATTAGGTTATCAAGTTCTAGAAGGACACCATTTTCAAGACTAATATTCGTCGCACTAGTC
The DNA here is from genome assembly GCA_024139395.1 of Backusella morwellensis. Taxonomy (NCBI): domain Eukaryota; kingdom Fungi; phylum Mucoromycota; class Mucoromycetes; order Mucorales; family Backusellaceae; genus Backusella; species Backusella morwellensis. The sequence goes on along the minus strand of VCJI01002671.1, from coordinate 25,779 downwards.
ATGCTCATGAGACAAACATCGATTTCCTGTATATGGAATTTGAGAAAAGTAACATCAGGTAAATCATTTGGTTCTAATTTCTGAGGCACAGCGTTGTCCTCATCAATCATATTGTATGCAAATGTTTGTCCGAAAGAGGCAATACCCAAGAGGAATGAGGGTTTTATTTCACCGCTAATTCTACCAATATCAAAGTCCCAATGGCATACGTAGGTTAAACATTGAGGCGCAGGACCACATAGTCTATGTGCATAAATGTTTAAGCCTGTAGTGATGATAATGAAGATTTAAGTTAGTTAAATCCAGGAATAAATAAGTAAAAAAAAAAAATAATAATTTTACTATCAATATAAAGAAAGTTCTTGGTATCTCTGCCATTCCGTATCCTGTAGAAGCCTTCTCGCGTTTGTAAACTCGAATTAACATCTCCACTTATTTTAAGGGGACTTGTAGTTATATAGAGATCTAATGATATAATCAATTAATACTAGATGCTCTTTTTTGCTTTTTTTCATTCGCCATGCGTTTACCGAGATAAGGATCAAGATTACGCAATTCCAATTGAATTTCTTGAATTTCCACTTGTGTATAACGAGAATAATCGTAAAGATTTTGTGGTAAAAGCAAAACACCATCATCTAATTCAAGTAATAGGTATACTTCAAAAGGATCGGACGCTCCCTACGTAAATAAGTTATTAATAGTTGGTATACCTAACTGAATTTATATCGTTTACCTTTGCTTCCTGTTTCTTTTGTTTCTGCTCAAGAAATTCACTATAGTTTTGTTTATACCTTCTATGCTCATCAATGGTAGAAAAGTTACTCCAGGCACCGAAATAATTATCCTTTAATATCAGCACATATCTGATCACCGAACCAAATAGTTTGACAGTGGCACCATTGATTTTAAAGTGTAGGTTACATGATTCAATATGTCTCATGATGTCAACAGTACTGTAATTCTCATAGGAACCATCCAAGGTAAGTGATCTAATGACAGCGACATTTGAATCTTCTTCTCTCATGAATGCCTTCAGGGTATGTGACGACGGTACGGAGAGACCTGCGCTGATATTTTCTGCCGTAACAGAGAATTTAATTGCATTGGTGTTTGGCTGGAATTCAGTTGAAGGGATCGTTAGAACCACTGAAGCTTTAGAGATTTGCGCTTTTATGAATGCTATACGCATATATTTATAACATTTGATAGAAAGAAATGATTAATCTATAGATAACATACGAAAGAAGATAGCTTACCATTATCATCGATGGAGTTAGGATTATTGATAACGTTGTGCTCATTGACATATAAGTATGCAGTGGTATGATCGAGCTTAAAGTTTAACTCGTAAATAATGGGTGTAAAATGTAAAAGATCACCAGGTGGTCCTGATGTCCAGTCTTTTATCAGATCCTGAGCCAGAAATATATGATCACGCAATACGAATATCGTAGGCTTTCTGATATTTATATTAAATGTCCATTTTCTATAACCATTCCATTTTAAGGGAGCAGGCATGGTGATTTGAATCTATAATTAGAATAAATTGAATTCGTTGTTAGATATGAAGCACAATGGTTCTTTTGATCACTACTTACTTCGGCTTTTGGAGATTGAAGAACCGACGCATAATTTACACTTGTAGCAATATCCACATCTTTGAGATTAATATCTACAACATTAGTTGCCCCCTCAGGTCCGATGACAAATGGTGTTGTCACTTTGATTACAGACCCTGCTCCAGCCTTTACATCCACCCATCCTGGTGATCGAGATTGGTCGTCAAATTCTATTTCATTGTTTGCTGATTTTGTCATATATTTCCAATCCTATTTATTTATAATAAGAGCGAATGTTGTTAATAAATCTACAACAATATGTCGCATGGAATCTCTATTCTTACCTTTGATGACTCGCGTATAGGTATCCTTAGTTTACCAGTGTTTACAACTTCTATATATGTTTCAAACTGAGTTGCTATACGCTGTTGTCCTGGAATCAATCTTGTGGTAGGCACGTTGGTCCTGTGGTGATTAGGAAAGAAGTAATCTTGTAATGCACCACGTTGTTTGTCGGCCCAAGGGCCATAATTAAGGTTGGGATCCCACAACAGTATTTTAATACCCCATTCAGGTGGCAGACCACCATTACCAACATCTAAGCCAGGACCTGGAAAGCCTCCAGACACTCTGGGTACAGGACCTATTAAGATCATATGTGTTACACGAAACTGATTTAAACTTTTGCTCCCTCTCTTTCCTCTTATTACCTGCATAGTCTGCATAGTAGGTCAGTGCAGCTTCATTGCACTCGAATATACTATCTACTCTTGCATATTCCTCGTTGGAGCGTTGAAACATTTTTGCCTTTATCTTTTCTTTCACGCCTTCTCTTCTATGGCGATCTCTTCTTCTCTTGAAAGATACCAAGTATTGAATATATTTTGAAAAGTAGCCCAGCCAGCTAAGAATTCCCCAATGTTTATTGTTAAATCACATGCAAAAAAACTAAATTATTGTTTACCTTTGATCATTCACTTGTGGATCGACAACATCCGAATCTATAAAGTCGATATTGTCCTTTAAAGTGACATGAGGTTTTCTCAACACGACATTCACTTCAGTCTTGTATACATCCATCGACGATCTTGCTTTTGTGATGGTGTAAATACCACTCAACTGTGAGCAGGTTCCAACAAGCATTGTCTTTAATTCGGAATTACCGACGATCACAGATCCTTTTGTACAATCAAATTGTAACGGAAGTATCTTTTCCAGAAAAGATGAAGTAGTCGGAGCTTGACTTTCGGGATCAATGGATCCGCTACGTACGACTATTTCTGGTTGCTGACCACCTTCTTGTTTAGTCGAGAGACCTAGTATATCCTTCATTCTATCGTAAGCAGGTGCATTGTTATACATAAAGACTTCAGCGCCTTCCATGGCAAGCACAATACGACAAGGCAAATCAATTTTCTTGCCTAAAAATCGAATTAAATTTGATTTAATTTTAGTATGATCAGTAACGGCTTTTTTGATCTACTATTGCGATTATTTACCTTGTTTTTCTTGCTCTGAATGCCGTACATTCAAGAGCCAGTACTGTAATGCAATATGCCCTTTTACTATAGACAGGGATACGTTAGTAGAGGTGTACTTGAGATTCTTGAATAATATTCGTCCGCCTAGCAAAGTGACCCTAATTGATTCTAAACAAAGCAAGTTCTAGTGCGTGAATAATGACCATGTAATAAGAAACAATACCAATTTCGACATAAGCATTGTGATGTCGCCATGTGTATTGGTTGATCAGAAAACTAAGGATTCTTGCCAAAGTGCGATTAAAGTAGAACAAGAAGAAAAGAACAACCACAATAACAACAAGACAGCATATAATAAACAACCAAAAATCACGCACAGTCTGCATGGTTTTGAAGAGAAAGAGGAAAAGCACAGTAATAGCAACAAAAACAAAAAAGCAAGTTATATCATCATCATGATTAAATCTCATGATGGATCCTTTTTGCCTGAATATAGTAATTTGTGACCTTGAACCAAAAACACTGTACCAATTCTGGCATGCTTGTGCGTCTATACATTCAACATATCTTTTTTATTATCATTATAAGTTATTATACACAAGTCCTTTTAACGTCATTTGGTCTATCGTTTCTTTCCCTTTGCAGGTGCCTTTTTAGGTACTGTTCCTCCACTAGCAATAACCTTCTTCATTGCTGCAGACACAACTTCGTCACTTTCGATCCATGAAATGTCACCCAAATCCAAATCGCCAAAACGCTTCTGGAACTTTGTCAATTGCTCACTTTCGTCGGTGACACCTTCCTTCAACATGGCTGGATTCCAAAGAGGATGATTGCGTGTGTCCTTTGTTAAGCGGATTTGTGCACGGGTGGGTGAGGTGGTGCGGACAGTAAAAGTGGCCCCATTACTCAACACAACAGTTTGAAGGAATTTTTCTGGTTTTGATGTTGCTGCTGTTGAAGCACGTCTTATTTGCTGTAAACTGCACTTGCTCAAGCGGAACATGTCTATCGACTCTTGATATATGTAAAATATAAGCAAAAAAAGTAGCTGATAACGGAGCACTTTTTTTTTACAACTACCCCCCCTTCATTTATGGCTTAAAGGAAATTAAAGTCACATTATAACTCCGTATTGGTTGAGATGTCCCACAATTTATAGCAGCCACTTAGGTAACTGTGGCCTATGCAGACTTGAGTGAAATACAAAGTTTACAGAGATATTCGAGCCATTCGATCTTCCAGATTGTAAGTTCAGATTTAAAGATATGATTGAAACCATAAAAGTAAACCTAGAGTGTCTTTCTATGTCTTTAGGCAGGAAAAGGTTTCTTCTTGTAAAGTAAGGGAATTAAAGGGGAAGTAGAATTCTAAACAGCATATAGGGTCGTTACGGCGAAGCTAATCCACATGTTAATATTAATAGTAGCGATTCATATGTTGACATACATCAACTCTGTGACCAAGCTCTTCTTTGAAAACAATTCTATACTGAATTTCGGATTTGTGCTTGCCCAGTTACGAAGTTTGAGTTTTACTGAATTTTATATCTGTGTGTTTTATATTTAGTATAGTCACAAGTTCTTGAATTATCAAGTATTTTACAGTGCCCTTTGTGATCACTTTTATATCATGATAAACGGCTTAAAAAATAATGACTTTAATAATCATATATTTTCATGCAAAAAAGAGATAAAATTAAGTAACAAAAGATCCATGTCAAACGCGAAATTCAACAAAAAAGGACATGTGACCTCGGGAAATGTCCACTCCGGAAAACTGGAGTTTCAGCGCCAGAGGAATAATTCTCATTCAGTAGGATTACTATTTTGAGTGCCAAAATAAAGGAGGAAGAAAGGGAATAGGAGGAAAGAAACATGAAACAATCGTGTCCAATTAACCTATTTTTGTAAACTGCATCTAATATCGATTACACTGCAGAAGGCTTTACATATATTTTGGTATAGCATTTTAATAAATCATGATAAGCCTCATTCTATTGCCATTTCTAAGAGAAAAGAGAATAAATAGGTTTACAATTAATTCTATATAAATGAAGAGCATTCCAAGTATTATTTTGTTTCTGAGCCGGAAGCTCTAAAAAAGGAGATGCAACAATATAAAGAAGGTTTGTAAA
>VCJI01002671.1:8817-20585 GCA_024139395.1 Backusella morwellensis | reverse complement strand
CCTTTTTTTTTTGTAGCCACCGAAAATGGAATAGAAAAAAAGAAAAGTACAGCATCAATATATACGATCTGCAGAAAAAGTAAACTAAAATACTATTAAACGCCATTAGTGTTAGTTTTCCTGTATGACTTCCACTTAGAATTGTTTATCATCGAAGGTATCCTGTTACTCCATTTTATTTTAAGAAAAAACAAAACAAAAAACAAATAAGTACTGTAAACAAATGTTTATTTATATTCGAGTATCATAAATAGTTTAAGCCTATGCTTAAAAAAGGAGTACAAAAAATAAAGAGAAAGAGAAAGAGAGAGAGAGAGAGAGAGAGAGAGGGAAGAAGTAGAATTATAATAGAAACACAAATTAAAGGTAAATAGTTTTGAAATGGGTATTTTTTTCCAGAAATTTACAAAAAGAAGAACGCTATTTGTTTTTAGTGGCATTCCGCATCGTGTATTGGTTTATGAGCCTTTAGACAACGTATTCCACAATAATATTGAGATTTGCACTTTGAACAGACTGGCATTCCGCGTTTTTCCACACCACAGTTTGCACACTTCATGGGGCATGAGGAGGATGCTCCACTTGAAACGGAGGATGTTCTGGAAGAGTAAATGGGGCGAAAACTTGCTGTACTCTTGTCAGAGTCTCTCAAGAGATGCGTGAGAGCTGTTTTGGATAATTGTTGGAGATTTCTCTGATATTCAAATTGGGTTGCACGTACAGATACACATTTTCGGTAATAAACAATAGCTTTACTGATATCCGTTTCTTCGTACATCACTGCACGACAGTGGTAGATGGTGATACGAACTGCACGTCTGTATTCTTCATTGATATCGGTTATTTTACAAGGTTCATTTATAAAGTCTTTTGTCAGAGGAAGGGGAACGTGTATATCGGACTCGCTGCATTCATCCTTGATCTGCTTTCCCAACTCGCGTAATTCACGTACTAACAATGATACCCACGACAATTCCTCTGTCTTTAACGTATCCGAATGTAATTGAACAAGCTCAATGGATTGCTGAACGATTTTTACAAGAATACTACTACATAAAACAGGTTCTTTTTGTTTAGCAATTTGAAGAGCTTCCATGTAATATGAGGCTATTAAATCACAATTAAAGCAACCTCTAATGGTATCATGGCCATAATCAACAACCTCTGCTAACCGGAGCGCCGCGTGGATTGATCCTTGAGCTAATTGTCTTTCGAAGCGTGCTCTTTCGTTATTGACAGGAACAGTATTTAGTGTTGTTGTTTGTAGGATAACCTTTTCGTTATTTTCAGAGGCATGAAATGCATTAATTGAGAAGAGAGCAGTGGGCATGGTTGAAGTAATTGTGAGATGTACTATATATATAGTATCCAAAGAGAAAAGCAAAGAGAAATAGGCGTATCAGAATGTTTATATATTCATTTTTTTTTTAAATTTGTTTAATTGGGATTGACAAAAATATACAAAGGGCGATTTCTGATTTATAGTTATGCATCTACACGTGAGGTCGAAAAAAAAAACCTATCGAGGGCGGAGCATCAATTATACAATGTTTATTTGACTCTCACAGCCAAGCAAATGGGCTTAAAAGTATCAAGTGATATCGTGTGATTGAAGTGTTTTTCTGAGGGCATTTAAAAAAGACAGAATCAAAGAGAAGAGCGAAGCTTTTGTATTAAAAAACAACTTTAAGCAATTAATCCACTAGAATTCTAGTATTTTTCCATGTGTATGAAATAGTGTTTTGTTACTGGCTCTTTTTACGCTTGTGTACCAAATACAACCTAAATAGAGTTTTTTTTTTTGTTTTACCTTGTTAAAAACTTGTGGCTATCAAGTCCAACGTTCGCTTTTGCGTATTAACAAGATAAGAAAATAGAATCTTTGGATTAATAATGGTTCAAACGATAGTCTGTTTAAAAATATAAATCTTCTTCTGTGTTTTAATGTCACTTTGAAATGCGGCAACCTTATTGTAGACAAATAAATAATTCAACAATGTTTGAGATAAACTTGTGCTGTGATTGTTGTTGTTTGTGTACGCGTTTTGATGTACTTAGAATAATAAGGATTTTCTAGTTTGTATTGTACAGATGCTTGTTTCTTTATATCATTTTATTGAGTGACTTATCGCTTCCTGATTGTACAACGTTCTCTTACAATAGAAATGGAAAAAAGAAAGGAAAAGTAAATATACGCGTGTTTACTGTTGCTCGTAATAGGTGTGTTACAAATTTCAAAAATATCCAAATAATAGCACAAATTCGACGTGTCCTTACACTGTTTTATGCATCTCGGTTATCTAATAAAAAAGAACAAGGTATATTACTATAGTTATTGGTAAATTGTATTGGTTGAATATGAGATTCTGTTGTTATGAGTATCATTTTTAAGAGATTGTAAAGTCAAATAATTAAAAAAAAATAAACCGGTTAGAACTTCATATTAATATTAAAGAAACGATTTTAGTAGCACTATAGAAGAAGTATTTCTCAATTTAACGTCTTTCTTTTCTTCCACGCTTTACTTATTCTGTTCTATCATTACAAATTTTACTGTCTCGCTCAAAAATAATACACAAAATGCTTTGACGTGTAACATTCGATCTTTGTTTGTTTATCTAAAGCTGTAACACAATAAAAAGTGGTTTGCAGATCTTGCTACACTAGAAATTCTGGGGTTAAATCTGTTTAAAAACAAATGTAGTGTTCCTATCAGAATAAGATCTGTGGATCAACTAAACGGTTTCGAATAATAAAAATAAACAAGTTTCTGTTATAAAAATTGTTCAAAGAAACGACAGATATGTATTCAACTCCAAATGAAACGCAGCTTGTTAGACACAAACCAGTTAATATATTTCTTTTTATAAAAAGAATGTTTAGAAAGTTTAATTATAAAGCAGATGTTTGTATTAAAGTTGAAACAAGTAAAGCAAGCAACTGATCAAGAAAATGAATTTCTACATCCGTGAGTACTTCAAAAACACAAAATAATAGAATCCAATGCATTTCTATTGTAAGAAGAGACGAAAGCATTTTCTGATTTGGTAAAGTGTTAAATGAAAAAAAAAAAGGAGAAGCGAAAAGCATTATTTATCAATACTCTCCAAGTTGACATTCTTGTATCTGTTTTTGCTATTCTTTTATTTTTAATTTATCTTTCGTCAATATAACTATGATTTCGTGTATAACGTTTAGATATTCATGAACGTTTAAATGGATTTGCATGTCCCCTCTTTTTTGTGAATATCCTCTCCCGCCATTTTCCTTGCTTTATTTTTTACCTGTATACAATTTATTCATACAGGGTTACGCTATGCATATAAGTTTTGATAACATGTGAATGGGTGCCTCGTCGTGTATAACTGCCTGATCTCACGTTGTTAATTACTATTTTTATCATCATTAGCTGAATAAATAAGTGCTTTATTCGGTATCATTTCGATGGAGGGATCATGGGAATGATAGCCACAGTCAAGTCGAACCTCTTTACCAAAATGGATCTTTTGAGAACCCCAACTTAGTATCAAGGTAACTCCTTTTAATTTTACTTCCCCTTTGCCTCTTTCAATTTGATTCAATATTATTTCTCTCTCTCTCTCTCTCTCTCTCTCTCTCTCTCTCTCTCTTCACATTTCCTTTTGTTTGTAGCTTTTCAAATTAATTTTTCAAAATTCAAGTGATGGGGAATATTGCTATGCATACCAATTCCAACGATCCGATTGTAAACAAGTTTCCCGTGATTTATTCCCAAGCCCCACATCCACTCCCATCAACTTTTAAACCAGCATTATTTCTATACCAAAACAACTTTTAAATTCATTAAGTAACAATATGTCTTTCTAATCAGGTTTATTTACATTATAATGTTCTGTATTGGGAACTTTTTGATAAGAAAAAAAATTATCTAAGATATTATTAGTTTATTCCCATTCAATAGTAGCAGGAGGCTTGGAACTGATATCATATACTACACGGTTGACGCCCTTAACTTCGTTGATAATTCTAGAGGAGATGCGCTTCAAGCACAGGAACCATTCGGCACCAATCATAACATCAGCAGACATGAAATCGGTGGTCTCGACGGCTCTCAAGGCAATAACTTGTTCATAAGTACGCTTGTCACCCATGACACCGACAGCCTTAACAGGCAAAAGGGCGGCATAAGCCTGAGAGATTTGGCGATAGAAACCATTCTTCTTAATTTCCTCAATGTAGATGTTATCGGCCAAACGAGCAATTTCAACCTGTTCACGAGTAACTTCACCCAAAACACGGATAGCAATACCGGGTCCAGGGAAAGGATGACGCCAGACCAATTCATCATCAAGTCCTAAAATCTTACCCAATTCACGGACTTCATCCTTGAAAAGTTCACGGAGAGGTTCAATCAACTTGAGTTTCATGTCTTCCAAAAGACCACCGACATTATGATGAGTTTTAATGGTGGCACTAGGACCCTTGAAGGAGATGGATTCAATGACATCAGGATAAAGAGTACCTTGCAAGAGATATTCAATTTCTCCACCAACTTCCTTGTCAATAATAGCAGCTTCGGCTTCAAAGACTTCAATGAAAGTGTTACCGATGATCTTACGCTTCTTTTCGGGATCAATGACACCCTTGAGACGGTCAAGGAAAAGATCAGCAGAATCGGCAATCTTCAAGTTGATACCCATCTTCTCAGACAACATTTTCTTGACATTAGCACACTCGTTCAAACGCATGACACCGTTATCGACCAAAATAGCATGGAAACGATCACCAATGGCCTCGTGCATCAATTTAGCAGCAACAGTGGAGTCGACACCACCAGAGACAGCACCAATGACATGGCCGCTAGGACCAACAATTTGACGAATACGATTGATTTCTTTCTCAACAAAGGACTCCATGTTCCAAGAAGGAGCAGCCTGGGCAATCTTGAGGACAAAGTTGGAAAGAACCTGCTTACCGCACTTGGTGTGGGACAATTCAGGATGGAACTGGATACCGTAGAAGTGCTTATCATCGTTACAGACAGCAGCAAAAGGAGCAGTATTGGTGGTACCGATAACAGAGAAACCAGGAGCGGCTTGAGTGACCTGATCACCGTGACTCATCCAGACATCGACAGAGTCTTCGACACCTTCAAAGAGCTTGTCAGCAAAAGGATGACCAGGCAATTTGTGGAGGTTCAAGCTGGCATAACCATATTCACGGTGATCACAAGATTCAACCTTACCGCCCTTGAGGTTGGTCATTTCTTGAAGACCATAGCAGATACCCAAGACAGGGACACCAGCGTCAAAGACAGCAGGATCAACACGAGGAGCATCCTTGTCATAAACAGAGTAAGGAGAACCAGACAAGATGATACCCTTGGGCTTAAAGTGAAGTTCAGCCATCTTTTGTGTACAGGGCAAAAGTTCACAGTAGATACCAAATTCACGAACGCGGCGAGCGATTAAGTGAGAAGTTTGAGATCCAAAATCCAAGATAAGGATGGTATCAAAAGCTTCATTCATTTGTTCAACAGCTGCCATGGTTAAGAATAAAAAATATAGTAAAGGGTGTTAAAGAAACCAATATGAAAAAGTTTTAAAAAATGTCAAGGCTATTAAAAAAAATTTCTTGGGAGTCACTTTTAAAAAGTCACACAAGTCGGACTTGAAAGTGACAAATGCAGATGTTACCAATGTAGATGAATGTACTCACTCTTAATCTACTCCATCTCCTCTTAAATACAAATACACTATACTTTATGGTTTATTTACATCTATTTTTTTTTTTGCTATGATTATTATTTTCAACTTGATTTTATTTTTTAAAGTGGACCTTTATTTTTTGATATGCACATTTAATTTATTGCAGTGATTTAAATACAGATAGTATATTTTTTCGAAGATAGCATTATAATAGACACTATATTTATGTCTTATCTCTAACATTGCAGACAATCAAATAGATAAGTTAAATCGTAGCTAAATGCAATTGTTAACACTCCCAAAGTACTTTATAATTTCAATCTAGCATTAGTCATATCAACAGGAGAGTATTTTAGACGTCTGCTATGAGTCATCTGCTGCGACGCCCATCTCCCATCTATCTAACCTTTTATTTGTACATTATCTCGTACATTATCAAAATAATCGATCTCGGAACTATGATTCACTCTATTATTTATTTTCTTTTGATCATTGAAAGAACAAAACTTTAGTAAAATAATAATGAAGCAGGAGTAGTAGTCATACTCATAGTAAGAGAATTCAATAGAGGCCACTCTAGCCAACTTTTTGTTAGTTATTACCTAAAAGCAGAAATATGACAAGACATATGCCTGTTTTTTAGCGTTATTCTATTCATTGCTTAATGATATAAAAACATTCTCAAATTTGTGTCTTTGTTTCGGTTTTTTACAACACCCAATGAAGAAGATCAACGATAAAAATGGTAAACAGAGGACCATAACCGTTAATGGATCGTTCCGGTGGGAGAATCCCAGTTGAATTTCATATCTCATTGGTACACCTTGCCATAGTAGAAAACAATTCTCTCTTCGCTTATCATTGGACTCTCTAGTCTCTCTTCATTTATATTTGAATTAGCATTTCCTTATTTTCGAAATAACATCAGTCACTCCCAAGCTGAACATTTCAAACTTGTTGCAACATCCTTTTCCGTACAAGAAACAGATACCGTGCTTGCTGTTGATGGAGGTGATACCTTCTAAGAGAATATAAATATAAATAAATTATAGTTCTTCCCATGAAATGTTCATTCACTTGTAAAGCCAAGTCATAATAAAAAAAAAAATAGTTTGTTTGGTTTTACACAAGTGTTTAAGCATTTTTATAATACAAATATTTATTGGTTATGAGAGGGGGAAAAACCTTTGGTATTAGATGATGGTTTATTATAATGCGATCAGGCCAGAGTAAAGATATTCAAACCGCAATACATGGTGCAGGAGCTGAAGAAGAGGGTGGATGGTTGTGCATTGCTTGCATAAATGATGGTCTTCTCCATATTCTAGGCATTGCCATTGACATTGAAGAAAAATAAGGCACCAGTGGAGGAGGTAGCTGGCCCAATAAAAATAGTAGTGATTGATAATATTCGTATATACAACTTGTCCAATAAATCTGTCATGTTGGAACAAAAAATTAAATAAAAACTCATATTAGTCATCTTATCCACAAAACCTAGATGATTGACTTACATATGCAATTATAATCACGAACCAAACAGCAATACCCAATTTTATTTCATCCTCCCACAGTTTGTTACAATTGTAAAGATCATTGTCGCTGTTTGGACTAGGGGTATATTCAAACTGGATCTTCGTGCCATTAACAAAACTCACTGCTACTTTCTCATCCACCAAACCAGCAGACATGTTTGTGCACCACGAACTATAATCAGTATATTTGACCCCAAATATTATTATGCTTGCCAAAACGTCAACAATAAATAATAATACACAGATGAACAAGAAACTAAAGCCATAGCGTAGTATATCAATTCTTTTCTATATATGATCGCCATCACGCTTGTTAATACAGTATTGCGTGCACATTTCGTTTATTTTTACCAGTAGTAATCCAGTCAATAAAAGAATTGATATAATGGCAAAGAATGTACTGATACCAGCTAATGTGTATAATGCTGGTTTTGTTAAAAAGGAAAACACCGCTAATAATATCAAGAAAAATAAACACGTTATTAATAACAGTGTAAATGTCAATATTAGTGCACTTTACGTGTATATCCTTGAAATGCAAGAGCTGCAATATAGACATCTAAAATCTATAGGTATGTGCGTGTTATGCGATGATTCAACATATTATCATTTTGTATTCCTTACCAGCCATACAGCGCAGGCTAATGCACAACCAAATCGTAGTGATATGCAACCGCAAAATAAACGACTTTCAGCAAACGCCAAAGTTGGATGGAATCCATACACACGGGGATCTGTCGTTAGTAACATTGTGTGCAATAATAATATAGATATAAATAAAGAAGAAGAAGAAGAAGATGAGGGTGTTTTCTTTTTTTTTTAGAGTTTATTGGATTTTTAGAAATGATCATAAAAACATTACTTAATTAAGTAATAGTTTTTTTTTTCTTAAAATGGAATGTACCTATGCGAAATTGGAGATGTTTTTTCTTTATCAATATAATCCAAACTTACTTTATTCATCATTTTCTTGCTTGACATTAATGTTCATAATCTGAACCAAGATAATAAACAAAATCTGCCTCAGAATATTCTATATGTATTTGCCAACGTTATCCTTACGGATGGGCATACCATTTAGTTTATCAAACAAGAAAATTTCTGATCACGGCAACTGTCTCGAGTATTGTAAGGCATCATTCTTGAATTTACCAGTTCTCTGCAAATTTTACAGTTCCGATTATGCAAACGATATATTTCTCAATTATTTCGACAATCAAAGCATGGTAAATGACAATATTTTTGTCACTGGCTCTCAAAAACACAGCTATAAATATCAAGAAGGGTAAGTTTATTAATGTGATATTTAAATCACGTTCACTTTGGCTAATAATCTATTTTTATTTTGTTAAAAAAATTGAAAGGATGCCACTGATAACTCGAATTTTCGTAAAATATATTCAATAAGAGTGAAAAAAAAAAGCAATCGATGGAATCAAAAGCGGCCAAGGCTTTAAAAAGAGCAGAGCATGAAGGTTTACTATTGGTCTACCAGGTTAATGGAAATTGGATCTCAAAGGTGGGATGTGATCCGAGGAAAGTGTTTGTAGATCCGTTATTCAATCAAGGAACACAACTGATTAAGGTGCTGTTACTCAAATACTATACCAAAAAGGATGCGAATAAGCAAGTGACTCATCGGCTCAATGGGTAGGAGTACCGAGACCAGATGTATTTGTCATAGTTCAAGAACCGAAACCAGAATATACCGCCATCCGGAAATGTTGGAGAAGGTATAGTGGATGTAGACGACTATATTATTTCTGCTGACCATCTTTAGGTTATTTTTACCAGCCTTAATGTGAATCAATAATGACAACAAGTCAGATTTACTACTATTATTATTATCACTGTTATGACCACGACAGGAGTGTTTGAAGGGTTGTTTTTTAATACGCTGTAATCGTGATAAGTGATTGTGTAATGAAAATAATAAAGAGATGCTTGTAGATACAAACGATTGCCATCATCTTTTATTTTTTTATGTGAGTATGTCTATAGTGGAAGGTACAACCACTGTACTTTTCATATGCATGTATTCTTTTTATTGAGCAGAATCATCTCCGGTCCGGACTTGTTTGTTTACTTTGCTACTTTTACAAGATCCAGTCAGGAGGCAATTATTTTATTTTTTGAAAGCCCCTTTTATTTATTTTATTACCTTTCGACAAAACACACACAAAATATGCCAAAAGTAAAGTGCATTACCGAAGAGGAGTGCATTGGTATTAAAAACTGCTTTGCTGTAAGACGGGTTTGCTTTACTGACTATGCCGACAGACTCGATGAGCTACGAAAAGTTATTGAAGACTATTGTGTTGATCAAGGAATGCCTTTAGTTATTGAAAAAATGGATCAAAGCAGCAACTGGGTCCAAGATCTATTCCACATAAGACAAATGGAGGCTATTTCTGCAGATATTGGTAAATAATACCAGTTTTAAAATAGCAATAGCAGTAATAATAATAGCTTATAGAAATACCGGTCATGGTTGTGAGCAAGGCATTGAAAAAAAGGGTCAACCTCCAGCACTTTTTACATGATGTACGCGTTCGAAAAGAAGCAAAGCAAACAAACGACACGATCCCTAATCGTAAAAGAGGCTTGGAAGCAACAGATCTTGCTCAGAGAAAGTCACCCAAAGTGGATGGTACAATCAAACACGCTGACAGCGAAGAACCTGGTGATGATGATGATGATGATGATGATGATCAAGAAACACCAGAATCATCGGATAACACGAATAATAACGGGCCAAAAGAGGCAGAGATCACGCCCTGCGCCAAAAGAAAACATAAAGTGAAAACCTTAAACACAAAACTCGGCCATACCACTGAAAAAGTATACGCTAAGGACATTCCTTGTCCAGCAGCTTACAAAGACCAATTGAACAAGCTAGTCCCAGGTTATCTGTCTCCTCTTGGTAGTAATGACTTGTTCTCGTATGCGCCAGACAACCTCAAGGCTGAAAACCTCATGTGCTATCTTGGCCAGGACCGCACCGGCACTCCCATACACCGCGATATTTGCGGCACAATGGGTCATAACATTATGCTGTACGGAGATCAAGGTGCCAACTCGGAATGGATCATTGTTGAGTATAAATACAAAGAAAGGCTTGCAGAGCTTCTTCATCCACCCGGTCCAGAAAGGAAGAAAACCCACAACACTACCAACAAACTGAGTACTAAAAGCTCGTTCCTTGAAAGTGATCGCGCTTGGCTCACACGTTATCTGATCAACAAAGCGGGTCTTAAATGTCATATTGTCACCCAAGTTCCTGGCGATTTTGTCATCATCCCAAGCAGTGCCTATCATCAGGTACGAAATAACGGCGTCTCTGTCAAAATTGCATGGAACAGAACAACATCAGCCACTCTCCAACAGTCGTTTGACGATCAACTTCCACTGTACAACTTAATCAACCGACCAGAGGTATACAAGTGTAAAGCCATCGTCT
The DNA here is from genome assembly GCA_024139395.1 of Backusella morwellensis. Lineage (NCBI taxonomy): Eukaryota > Fungi > Mucoromycota > Mucoromycetes > Mucorales > Backusellaceae > Backusella > Backusella morwellensis. The sequence continues at coordinate 9,903 of VCJI01002671.1, read as the reverse complement.
ATAGCACACTCAGCGCCTGGTACAAAGATATCAAAGAAGGCAACGGGGACCTTGGCGTAATTCCCATGTACAAACAAGATTCAGATTACTTTCTCCAAACAGCCAAGCAGCTACTGGACCTCTTAGTGAAACATGTCATTTATCCCGACTTTATCGAGTCCATCTTGGATGAAGCCGTGGATGATCAAAATATCAAGCTCGATCGTGATACGCCTTTTCAAATTGTTTGTGATTTCTGCCATGGCGACGTATTTTCCAAATACTATCATTGTAAGGCATGTAACAAATATGATCTCTGTACAAGCTGCTATGCAAGAGGTCGCACTTGTAAGCACCCACTGGATATGACGATGACTCAGAACGCACATGTTTCTGTGGAACATTGTATCGAACTTCACAACAACGTTGTTGATATTATCAATGAAAGCCACAATGTATTAGAAAACAAGTGGAATGGATACTTGACGTAAGGGATATTATACATGTGTACCTGTATGTATATTCATAGTATATTTATATATATGTTTATACATATAGATCTCAAGCGAGCAAGGGAACCTACTCTTTAGCCACTATTTGCAGACGCATTGAAAACTACCGCAACTTTAAAGGAGTATGTATATATATTATTATTGTTGTTGTTGTTGTTATTTCTATTGAGAATAGCGAATTAACCCACGATTGATAATAGAGTAAATCAAATTTCATGAATTGCTTCAACTGTAGAAAGAACCATTCTATTGAAAAACTGTCAAAGCAAGGATACCAGATTGGCGATATATTTAGTCAACGTCGAGAGCCAAGTGATTTGGAAAACACAATACCTTACATTTGCACCAAATGCGCAGAATTATTTCCAGAACGACAGAATCTGACACCTGATCTTTCCCTTAACGATATGGACCTCGTCTACTACCTTTTCCCTTCTCACGATAAAAGAAACTGGGGAAGTGCCTTGGACTATGGTGTTAATAAGGTATACTATATTGATTTTTATTTTATTTCCTCATGCTGACAACATATATATATATATATTTACTGGTTACAGTCCTGTACCTTTCCCACCGGCATAATATAAATCAGCAA
>VCJI01002667.1:9705-24065 GCA_024139395.1 Backusella morwellensis | reverse complement strand
TTGAAAATCTTTTCTCATTAATTTGAAATTTGTTCTCATTTTCTTGAAAAAGACAATACATCAACAATTATTTAGTGTAACTTAAGAGACAGCTAATAGTAGTATCTTTCTTATTGCAAATGAGAAAGGAGTAGGACTTCTTCAAGACAATGTTCTCTCTGCTTAATAGAACACTAATTGAACTGTAAAAAGTTTACTTGATATCAAATATGTAATCCATCTTTCATGATATCCGTTTACCATCAAGTTCTGAAGAATTAGATTTTCTCATTCGATTGACGGGTGCAACTTTGTCATAACTGAATGCCAGACAAATACAATGTTGGACAATAAAACCACCCCAATTAACTACCTGTATCTCATTCTTATGAGGATCCGTTACTCAATGAAAGAGAAAATAGCATATTTTAACAGTTTTATTTCTCAAATCGATTGAGTCTCCACATGGATTGATTCGAGATAAGATTTGCACCTCCGAAATTTTATTTATTTTCAAGGGCACAAATAAAAAATTATTTTTTTTTCCTTTTTCTGTTTTAAGGTTCATCAAAAAAGAGTGTAGAATATGAGCACTGCACAGACTGGTGTGAAGCTGGTGATAGACGATGTTGGCACAATAAAGGAAATCTTACCGGCAAGAACAACGACAGTTTCGGACTCTTCAACTTTGGAGAAAATAGTCTCTGCTTTTTCAGGAGCTGTCATCACAATGTCATTCAGTAAGCGAGAGTGCTCATTCAGTTCCGTTTTCAACGCTGATTAACCAAACTATTATTATTTACCAAAGTGAACCCACTCGATGTGGTCAAGACTCGACTACAAGAAAAAGGAAGCTCCAAGCAATACAGGGGTACTTTGGTACAGTCTATTTATTTAACTTGATTCTTGGATGACTAATAAATAGCATAGGATGGAATAGCAAAGATTATCAAACAAGAAGGTATCTTTGCATTATGGAGAAGCTTGGTGCCGGGTCTTGTTATGGCGCTACCTTCAACAGGCATTTACTTTGTCGGTTATGATCATATTCGTGATGCCGTGCGTCAAACTCGATTTGCAAATACAAACGTCGATATATATTCTCCTCTGTGGGCAGGTGGTTTAGCAAGAAGTAAGACAAGAGGATACAGAACTGGTTGATTGGGTTATTTACAGTATTTTTAGCCATGGCAGCTCTTGTCGTGTCACCCTTAGAATTACTTCGAACCCGTATGCAATCAACCGAAGGCGCTGGTGGTTTTATAGGTAACTTATTTGATTCAATTAGCATCATGAGCAACAATAGTAACGATATACAAAAGATGTGTGGCGTGGTGTATCCAACATGGTCAAAAGCGAAGGACCTCAGGCATTATGGCGTGGATTGGTGCCTACAATGTTGAGAGATGTGCCCTTTTCCGGTCTGTATTGGATGGGATATGAACGGATTAAACAACGATTGGATTCTCAGCGACATGTAAACCTGTCACATTTTCAAACATCATTCGCTGCTGGTGCAACATCAGGCATGGTAAATAGAAAAAAAGAAAGCAGGGGAGTGAGTTATATGATTGACACTGTATTAGGTTGCTGCAGCTTTAACCACACCGTTTGATGTAATTAAAACACAAAGACAGGTCAATTCTAATCCTTCAGGTTCGTTTTCCTTTTTTATATTAAAAAAGAATGACATAAATCCTAAATCCACTTTAGAGACTAGATTCGTGTTTATTGTAAGATCAATCGCACAAAAGGATGGATTCAAAGGCTTTTTCCGCGGATTGACGCCTCGAGTTGCCAAAGTGGCACCAGCCTGTGCCATCATGATATCAAGTTATGAGATGGGCAAACATTTCTTTGCCAATAGAAGACAAATTGAACAATAACTTGTATTTTTATTCTTTATTTCATTACATTATACATACAATAACATTTTTAGAACTTGCTTGGCATTTCATCGCCCAAGTGCTTAATAAAGTAGCTATAGATTCTCTCCCAAACCTCATCACGAACAGCTTGTTCGGCAGAACGAGGCTCAATTTCTTTTTGTACAAAACCTAATTCCTTGCGCTTCTCAATACTCCAATCATCATCGTTCAAGAAAGCGTGGCCTTGCTCAGGGTAGCGATAGATGATGGCATCCTTGGCATCCTTAAGACTGGCTTCCAACTTATCGGCGGCAGCAGGATCACTGAAACCAGCCATTTCATCCTATTTTTGTTTTGTTTTTTTTTAGATTTTTTACACATCTTTGGTTATGTTCTTGAGTGTAACATTACCTTGCCAGCAAAGTGGCCTTGAATGGCTGTGTCCTTAATGATGGTAACGTCAAAGTCAGCAGGAGCAGTACCATAACAAGCAACAGCAACCTGGATAGGCTTGCCGATTGTGGTAGCATGGGAAGCCAAAGCAAGCGAGAGACCTCCTCCCATGCAGAAACCGATAGCACCAATCTTACTAATCACAAATATTAAAAATACATGTCATTTTTAAACAAAACAAACAAAAAACTTACGAGTATCCTTCAGCTCTCAATTGATCGGCCAACTGCTCAATCTCATCAATAGCAACCTTCCAATCCAAACCAGACATCAAATGGCTAGCTTCCTATATGCGCTATCAGTAAAGACAAACTCCATACCCCCTGGCATTTTCTTCTTACCTCGGCAGTCAAACCAATCTTTCCCTTATAAAGATCAGGAACGACAGTACGGGCACCAGTATTGTTGGAAATTCTTTGGGCATGGTTCTTGATGACATCGTTGATACCCCACCATTCTTGCAACACCTTGTAAAACGCGTTTAATATAAATACATTGATTATCGAAAAAGCAACTTACAATTATGGCAGTGTTGGCCAACTTCTTATCGGTCTTGGATTCAAAAGTATCGACTTTAAAAGGAAGAGACATTTTATTTACGTGTTTTTTTTTGTTTTCGAGAAAAGAGAGAGAAGAGGGAAAAAAAAAAAGATGTGTGAAATTTTTTTAGTATGGGGGAATTGGTGTTTTATATTAGTTCTTTTGTAATCCAATTAAATGAACTGTTATGTTGTACCATCTCGGAAGCTGAATCTTGCATATCAGTAACTTTTTCGCATCTTGTAGTGCTTCTTTTCATTTACAAAGTCATTGTCATGCTTAGAGCTGGTACAAATTAAATCGGTATTACTTGATAAAGCAGTTATATTCTTCAGTTTATATGAGTCATATGCAAGATGAACTACTTTTATTCATCGAAAACGCCAAAAAAAAAAGAGAAAACCTAAATTTAATTAGCCGGTCTGTGTGTATCATTTTTTTAAATGTGAATTTCAGAATCTTTCAACTTTGAATGGAAAAAAGGAAGGTTTTTATATTTAGGTTTGTTGAAAGCAAAGTATATAAACATATTTATGAAACATACATAAAACATGGAGACACATGTAAAGACGATGGATAAACAATGGCATAACTTGATACGCCGTTGTGGAACAACAATCGGCTTACACAGTCACTTTCCAGAAAAGAGTTTAGTCATACAAAATCGAACTGATAATCGTAAACCCATGGGCACAAACAAAAAAGAGTTTATTAAATGGTGTGTCTTGCCTTTTCTGTTTTTCAAAACGTTCGATTGTATCAAAGTTTATCCATCTTCCTTTGGGTCCAAAACAACTTTAAAAGACATGATGGAACATCCATAACTGCACTTTGAAAGGGAAAAAAAATCCATCTTGGTTATGAATCTACGATTATTAGGGTTGTTTTTGTTGGAAGATTCTTGGGTTTAGTCTTTCAGCCTACCATTGTTTTCTTCAGAAATAGCCTGATCATCGCAGTGAAACACCTCTTCATATTTTCTGGGCATTATTGTAATTCTATCCCATTCTTCATGGCTCTTACAGAAAACAAAACAGTTTTGTTATCGATATAATATACGATTCTTTAAATTTTTTCTTCAAAAATGCTTAATGATACGAGTTTACTTATTTTCCCAAGCGTTTCGTACCAAACCCCCCCCCCATTAATTTAGGCCAACCATTAAACGGTATGATCTCTCTCTCTCTCTCTCTCTCTCTCTCTCTCTTGAGGATTTAATTACAGTTTCATTGAAATTTTTAAAAAAGAAAAAGGTGACGTACATGTACAGAGCTCTTTTGTTTAGGTTACTAGCAACATTTTCGGAATTGCTCCAATTCTAGATTCATCACAGACGTTCTCTAAGTAGGGGTTGATCTTCTACTATCCGTTTTAAGCATCACTAAAACTTCCTGCATTTACACGCAGTTCTTTTTAACGTTGGAACATAGAACTTCTAAAAAAACCTTTATTATCAAAATACTTTTCAAATATTTTTTTATAAAAGAGTTGTCTTTCGGTTAAGTGATACTCTTCAAGACAAATACATCATCTAATAAATTTTGATAAAACGTGTAGAGTTGGGGAAAAATTGTTGGTTACACGGATTATGCATACCCCCATTTCGATTTATTCAGTGTTGTCAAAATATAAACTTTAGCTAATGATCTGGAATTACTTTATATGGATTCATAATCCCTTTAGGATCAATTGCATTTTTTAAGGTTTTCATTAAGCGAAGCTGCACATCAGATTTAGCTCGCTTCATATAATTGACTTTTGATACACCAACACCATGTTCAGCAGTAATTGATCCTTTGTTATCGACTAAATAAAATGTTTTTAAAGTAGAAATCGATTAAATAAGCATGCCATACGGTCTAGAATAGAAATAATTTACTTACTGGCCCATCCAAATACAAAGTCATCAAAATCTTCCTGACCTTTTAAGTCATAACCTTTAAGGTTAGCCAGGATATGCAAGTTCTATAATAGTATAATTTAATTAAAATGCAATGTAACTGTTTTTTTAATAAGATTAAAAGGAGGTGGGTAAAATATGAATAATTATCTGATGACCTTACTCCATCTCCAACATGACCAAAACCAAGAAGATTCGAATAAAGTTTCCCTGGACCTAATAGACCTTTTTCTCCGAAATGTTCCTTTGCATCCTCTACCATTTTATAAAGGATTGGCACCTCCATTGAAACATCATAAGTCATTGCAACACCAGCGCGAGTAACAGCTTCCGGAATCCTCTCTCGCCAATCCCAAAGTGATTTCATTTTACTTTCATTTTGTCCAATGACACCGTCCTTGGCAATGCCATCAGTTAAAAGTTTATTCAAATAGGTATCTAATTTCTAAAAATAAAACAGCATCTAAGTATCACCGATTCGATAAGTATTATATCCCTACCAACCTCCTGATCATGTTCTTGTTTACTACCCTGTGTTTCCAAAAGCACATAAAATGGATGAGCACCGTCAATGGGATAATCAGCATCTGACATGGCGTATTTCTTCACAATCCCAACAGAATCACGATCCCAAAATTCAAAAGCAGATAGAATTTCTGATAATTCGTCCTTGGCCATGACAAATGCCTTTAATATATCATCAAATGATGATAATCCCAACATGGCCACATTTACAGTTTTAGGTCGACGCGGTGTCAGCAGGGATACACCTGTCACGACACCCAATGTTCCTTCTGCGCCAATGAAAAGCTGTTTCAAATCATATCCGGTGTTGTCTTTTCGAAGCGTTGACAGGCTATCCAAGACAGTGCCATCCGGCAAAACCACTTCCAATCCAAGCACATTTCCGTGCAAATTTCCAAATCTCATCAACCGTAAACCTCCAGCATTGGTTGAGACGTTTCCTCCAATATGACAAGATCCCTTTGCCCCTAGGTCCAATGGTACGGTATATCCCTTTGGCTTGAGAAATTGATCCAAGTTTTCCAAAATAACCCCTCCATCGACAACAGCGATTCCAGAAATCGAATCGAAGCCGCGTATCTTATTCATTCTCGACATGTTTAAAACAACCTCGTCCCAAACGGGTACAGCGCCTCCGCTTACACCTGTGTTACCTCCCTGAGGCACAATGGCAAGCTGTCGCTGGTTACAGTAACGCAAAATTCGAGACACCTCTTCTGTTGAATTCGGGAAAAGGCATAGTCTATATCATGAACTGAGTTGAATTATTTTTGGATCTAATTGGGATTTCCCACACAATGTATTCTTTTAATACCTACGAAGAAGCCCCTCTATAGAGATTAAACCAATCCGTGTTATATTGTGTCATATTTGATTGTTCTGGTGAATCAACAGAATCGTATAAAACATGTTGACCTCCTAGTACACTTTTGAAATAGTCCAAGTCATTTTGAGTAAGCTATAGATATTAAAACATTTTAAGATAAAAAAAAATTGAATCGCGCATAAATAGTTTTCGCCCAATTTTATACTTTTGAGTAAATAGGATTACGCCTTAGTTCCGGATGTTTGAAGGAAGTAAGGGGTGTCAGCCCCTTGAAACGAATGGCACTTGTATGAAACAAATGTTTATGTAACCTATTAATATTCATATAAAAAAAACAGAAAAAAAAACAAAAAAGGATGAGAGGAAAAGGTGTGAGTGTGTGCTCATCATCAAACAAAAATGGATTCTTTTTAGACTAAAAAAGTGACTCTGTTTTTTGTTTACGATAATTTAGTGCGCACACATTTGTCAAAATATGACGGCCAGTTGAAACATGTGATAAACCGAAACAGCTTGTTACAATAGCAAAGGATGGAATTACGAGTTTAAAAATAAATGAAAAATAACTTTAAATACATTTTTTGTCAATTTTAAATAAATACAATGATAGAAATGAGGACATCTTGTATTAGAAATATACCCAAAACTCTTAAGCATTTGACGCTTATCACATTCAAAAATTGAAATGATTGGTTCTAGAATGCAGCCAATAAATTCACTGGTTACATCAACTTGCTGTTGTTTGTTTTTTTTGCAAATGATACATTGTGTATGTTGGCAAAAACCTTTTTTGATATCAAATCTAAACATTAACTTTAAATAAAACGCTAAATACTAACGATAGCATCATATCTTTTGTGTTTTCAATTTTCTTCTCTATTTTATTGATAGATTGAACGGTGATAGTGACGAAAAGGAATTGATCTTTTGATGTGACTTCAACTCCGTTTTGGATTTCCCCTGAAGATTTTTTTTTTAAAAAAATAGAAAATTTTCCAATTCTTATATTTCTTTTTCTTTTTCTTTTTTATTATTAATTACCTTTCATCTATTTTTTTTTTACTGATAATCTAATCTACTCTTGTTGGAATGGCTGAATCTGTGAAGGTACAATCAGTTTGGTCAAGAGCTCGCCACTCTCGTATCAGTGTTGCCGCTACAGTTGCACTCACTTTATTTACGTGAGTATATTTATCATTTTCATTATTTTTCCCACCAAATTTCTCTTTTATCAAACGAAATAAATACTGAGCCACTATTTTGTCATATTTTAGTGATATGCTTGTCTATGGTGTGGTTATTCCATGTTTACCTATCCTCGTCATCGATAGACTTCATGGTGATTCCGCAAAGGTGGGTTTCTTGTTTGGAGTTTATGGTAAGGTTTGACAATATCACTGTAAAAACATCTGTACGACATTCAATTTTTTTTTATTAGCATTTGGTCTACTTTTGGCAACTCCTGTTTTTGCCATTCTTTCAGATCGTTACCAGAATAGACGCTACCCTATGATCTTGGGTATGTTTGGATTGGTTGTCTCGACCTTGTGTTTTGCTGTTGCAGATACCTATGTATTACTCATATTGGCCCGAATTGCCCAGGGTGTTTCTGGCGGTGCATCCTGGTAATCAAAAGAAAAAAAGAAAATGTACTTGCTTTTGGATATTAAGGTTTTTTCTATCTTTTTCTGTTTCTTTCTAATGTAGGACAATCGGGTTAGGTATGCTTGCAGATGTTTTCCCTACAAATAAATTGGGTGTTGTAATGGGTACAGTGTTGACCGCCCATACTGTCGGTTTTGCCATCGGTCCAGCAGTTGGTGGTTTCTTGTATGAGTACGCAGGTTTTGGCGCACCTTTTATTTTCTGCTCCTCAATTGCTGCATTTAATTTACTTGTCATCGTATGGTTAGCTGAACCCGACCACTCTGCTAAAGATAAAGGCTTTACATCCGACCAAGTTTCTCGTGCTCAGGAAGATGTGGAAGTAACAGAAGCAACTCCCTTAATTAGAGATCCTACTGAACCCAAGCAAGTCGTTACCATGCTCAGCTTGATGAAGAACTGGCGTGTTTTGTCGTGTGTCTTGTGTGTTACCGTCAGTGCATCTGTATTTGCAGGTATTGAACCTGCATTGCCTATTCATTTACAAAAAGTTTATAACGCTTCTGCTTCTACCATTGGTTGTAAGTATAATCATTTAAGAAAAAAAAATAGATATATTTGTATATTTCAAATATTTTTGAACATCCGCAATTAACCTTTTTTGTTTATTTTCTGTCAAGTGATTTTCGTTACTATGGTTATACCAGCTTTCCTTGCACCCGTTATTGGTCATTTATCAGACAAGGTAAAATAATATAATTTCAGATAACACCATGGAAAAGAGTCAATGTATGCTAATGTAATGTTAATTCAATCTAAAGCTTGGCAGACAAGCCATCTCTGCAACTGGTATGATCATGATGGCTATTGCTGCTCCCATTGTTGCCATCAATTTTAAATCGATGTACTGGATCATTCCTCCTCTTATGATTTTCGGTCTTTCTAGTCCGGTTACACTAACTCCTGTCTTACCTGAAATGGGTGAAACCGTAAACGAAATGGTAATTTTAAGATAAACAAAGTTCAGATAAAAAAAAAACTTCCATTCTTTATGTATGAAAACGCGTTTATTAACCTTAATTCATTTGTTTATTGAAATTATTACTAATAGGGTGGTGCTGCCTACGCTCAAGGTAAACACACATACATATACATTATTTAAAAATAGAAAGGGACAAGTACTAAAATTAAATCTATTTCTAGTTTACGCCTTGTATAATATGGCCTACTCGACTGGTATGTTTATCGGTCCTGTGGTTGCTGGCTTGATCATGACCAACTTTGACTTTGCAACTTTGATGTGTGTGTTTGGCATTGCACTCGTTGTATGCAGCCCTGTCATGCTTGATTGGGCCGTTGTTTACCGTAAGGTGGTTCGCTATTTCCGTAAATAATTTATATTTTCCTTCTATTTAATGCATCCCTGTTTTACTTGTTTCTCTCTTTTATAAATATTAGCACACAAGTAAACATAAATATATATACATATATAATAAAATATAAAATCTGTTTTATAAAAATAACAAAATGAAATGTTTGTTTATTTTTATTTTGTTTATATAATATTGAGGGATGCGGTATAAAAAGATGCATGTTTTATATACAATAAAGAATAATAATAATAATAATAATAATAATATTTACAAATTAATCGAAGATGATGTGTCAGGCAGAATTTGATATCCACTCTCTTTTAAACGCATGATTCCATCTTTTGCCAATTCAAAAACAAGGAAATTAACGGCGCCGGCTGGTCCTGCTTTTAGCAAACCAGGTGCCAATCCTTTGTAAAGTGCCCAAAATCCTTCTGTACGCACAATCTTTTGTATGCAATCAATAACAGAGTTTTTGGAATAACATGGTATTGTTGATAGAATGTAATCCAGCCGACGAGGTCCTTGTACTTGTAATCTCTTTCGTACTACATCCAGTGGGAAAACACCCGTTTTACTAATAACTCCTGCTAATGAACCACATATCATATCATCCACTATTTTGTGATTATCCTGGATTATTTTTTTATCCTATTTATTTCCCCCAAAAAAAAATAGGCATCAGAAACACAAACACACCAATAATTTTTACCCTTAATAAATGAAACAATTCTTTACCTTTAAAACCTGAAATATGCTACATAATCCTTCATAGCTGAAAAACATCAAGCCCATATAAGGCATGATCTGAGTGATAGAAGGACCTAGGCCACGATAGAAGCCGCTTATACCTTCCTTTTCATAAATATCAAACACGGCATGTGCAATACTGTTATATACCTGTATGGTCCAATGTTAACTTCCAATAACTTCCACTCAGACACGCCATTGTTTATACTACAAGCATACCTTAGTCGTACCCTGCATTGCGAATCGTGTACGCAATAGATCGAACGGATATGTCGTCGCCGTTGCAAAACTCCCTGCCAACATACCACTTAAAAACGGTTTAAAGGTTGAAGGTACCTTTGTCTAAGTGATATGACAAGTTAATTTTTGTACTATCTATACTTCGCTGATTTTTTATTACCTTGTTGAAGAAATTATCTAAATAATAATATGCATAAAATTGGGTGGCACCATAAGTTAAATAAAGGTATTCTGCTGCTACATTACCCTTAAATAAACCCTGTTTGTTTTTTATACCAAATGTATTCATGTTAATAACGATATCGTCCATATATATTGAACAAAAGTATGCAATATAATTAATGGTATTATTACCTTGAAACCTTCTTCTGCTACAATGGTTCTAAAGGTACGAGTAATACCTGAATACTTTACACTACTATTAGCAGTAGCAGTGGTATGTATGCTTTTCAGTGAGTAAGGCTCTGACTGGATTTGCAAGCGGATCTTGATCACGTCCAAAGGAGAGATCGCAAGTCTATAAAGGTATTAGTTTAGATTGATTCACAAGTATCCAAGTCAACTCATATTAACCTTGTTGTAAGACCTGCTATTCCACCACACAGAGCGATCTCGTTTGCTTTAAGTTTGTCACTTGTTATATGAGAAGGCATAGAACGAAGAGAAAGAATAAGTTGGAAAGAAAATCTGGGGCAAGTAATAAAAAAGGGGAGAAAAGATTTATGGAAAAAAAACATGGACTTTATTGAAAAATGGTTAACCAATCATATTTAAATATTTAGAAATTTAACCTATTGCTGCTGTTTTGAATGGGTCCAATCAGCGGACTGTATTTTTTCGGGTTTTCAACTACTGTTTGACCAACAGCTATCATTCCTGACAGGTTGTTGCTTCTATGAAGTAGAGTTATCTCCCACTTTTTAGACATCAGGAGCTCACAGTATAGTGGTTATTGCTTTATCCCGTTTTATTTCGTTCATTTAAGTAAATTGAGGTACCCATATTAGACTCTGCCGTTAGTTAGTTTCATCCATACAGTTTATTATCCAATATATCGACTTACTTACTCTATCTACTTTCTAACGTTACTACTGATAGGTTTATAATAATAAATAATTATTTATATTACAAAGCACATGATCAACTATACCAACTAAAGTAAATTAAAATAAGCGATTATAAAAAAAATAGAAGTGATTAAGAGTAAGGAACAAATGAGGATTTCTTAAAAGAAAAGAAAATAAGGCTCCAAAATAAAATAAAAGCAAAATGAGAAACAAAGAAGGATCCTTTGCTTCATAAGGATATATTCTCTAGATATTTATACTAACTTTATTGATATTATTATTATTATATCATTTAAAATAGTGTTGCGTTTGTATATTAGTTTGTTTAAAAACATCTCAAATATCAAAGCTATTTTAATTTATTCCTTCCATTGAACTGGACTAAATCTGAAGGATAAGGCACTTAGATGAATTTCAATATAATAGGTGAAATATTTACACATTTTATTTACAATAATACAATATAATAATCATAATAATAATAAAAGATAATAATCATAGAAATAATCTCAGTAAAAGAAGGATAAAGGTAGTGAGGAAAAAATAGCTTAATTCGAAAACAAGCTTTTAAGTGAAGGGAGAGTATATCCTGAGAAGTGATAGTTTGTTGCCTGTGAATAATGACCAGCATCATTACAAGACTTTAGGGGAGGTAGATAGATATGAAAAGGCTCGGTGGAAAAGAGATGCTGACTGAATTTTCTTGTACCGCGAGAAACAGTTTCATAGTGAATGAGAGGCTCTGTAGGACCCTTTTCAAAGTTCGGGTAAATGCGAGAAGCTTCATAAGGTCTGCCAAGCGAATCTTGAAAGCATTCCAAGTTTGGGGAGATTTCCTCTTCAGTTATTGGAGCCAGTTTAGATATGGATGGTGTGCGAGGAGAAAGTGAGGGCGATAGTAAGGGCGATAGTGGAGAGGATGGCGAAAGAGGAGGAGAGGTAGACTGATATTCAGTTACTGTTATATCATGTTCAATCTTGAGATGTCGCAAAAGCAATCCTTTACGTAGAAAAGATTTTCTGCATGTCTCTACAGTACAGTAATGTAAGACGCTAGATGTGTCGATCGAGCAATTATTGTCTTTTCCTCTAATGCTGTTGCTGTTGCCAAAGGATTTTAAGCGAAGTACAGAGCAGTGCTTTTTCTGTCGGAAATAGTCCTCTTTTTCAGATCCATTCGTCAAGTATTTTGCCTTACGATAGAGAGATGTATCATAGGGAGAAGTATGTGAACGTTCATGTCTTTTGAGCTCGTCAGATCGAGTAAATTCTTCGTCACAATCTCTGAATGTACACTTGTATGGCTTCTCACCGGTGTGTCCTCTAACATGTCTCACTTTGTGCTGAAGACGTCGAAATGATTTCTCACAAAAATCACATTTGTAAGGACGCTGATTGTCTTGTTGAGTTGATATCATGTTGAAAGTATTACAAGTAATAAAGAAAACGAGAAATAAGAAGAATATTCAGTTGAGATTAAACAATTCGTCTTATATATATTATTTGGGAAAAAATTGACCAGCCAGTAAATATCGGAAAATCACCAACTGGGCGGGAAACTGAATTTTGGCATTTATTTTAATGGTGGTTGGATGGTCTCACGATAGTTAATAAACTTCTTTTTTCTGAATGGCATGACTAAATCAGTATTATTTTTGATCAGAAACTCATTCAGACTTTTCCCGTTTCTCAGTAGGTGATTATATGATTTACCATGAGCGTATAAAGTCTATTGTTGGCACTCGTATTTAGCAAAAATGATCAGCGTTGCTTTCTATTTTTCTAATGCATGTTGCATAAAGTAATAGCCATTTATTACATTTGAACTTACATATTATTAAATGTATATATCTCACTTACTTTAAATGACGTATAAATTATATTATATTTGGTACTAAAAAACAAGGGAATTTTATTTGTGTCCCCCGCATTTTTTTATGTAATAAGACTAGTGGCTTAACTGAAAAAAAAAAACAGGGAAAGATAGCTGTCATTGGTTTGAAGCTGAAATCCATTCATTTTCAAGAGAAAAAGCACAACAAGATCAAATATACCAATACCTTTGTTTATTATAGAAAAAGAAAAGAAAACCATCCATTTGTACTCCATCTGTTATAATTTTATTATAAATACTAAAAAATAAACCAAACCGAGTAATTAAAAATAGTTTGAAGGTTTTTAGTATATTAGTATACTATCCTCCACATTATTTTCTCCGTTGGCAATCTTGTTTCATCCACTCTCCCTTCAATTGATCTCTATATCGAACCTAGAGTCAGTTAATAAGAAAGGTACGACTCGTAACATTTCGATAGAATAAGTTGACACTTGGCCAACAAAAAACAACTACCTCAAACAGTAGTACATTAATTATAAGCAAGAGTATTATTCGTGTCTTTTTCTTTTGTTAATAATTTGTTTATCCGTTTTTAATATTTTATTATTTGAACATTTTATCTGGTAAACCTTGGAAAGTGTGGTATGCATGTGATTGGGTAAAACCCCACTGGGCAAGGATACCTCCACTTAATTTTTTGCTTCAAATGGTTATACAAGCTGGAATATTATAACAGCGCAATTCTCCCCCGCCCCGCTCCCCCCTCATTTTTTAAAACAAAGAATAGAAAACTCCATATTATGTAACATAACCTGCATTCCCTGTTTTTATCCCCGGGATACCGTCAAGGGTCCTCTGCTTACAAATTATGTTTGGCATGATTTTCGTTTCCCTTAATTCTTAACTGTTCTTTTTTGCTAATTAAAATTAAACCAAGACATGTTACGAAGAAAAAACATAACAAAAAACAAAAAAATCTTCAACCACTGTAGTTGACAAAGTTAATCACCTATTTAACATGCTATTTCCTTTTTTTTTTCTCTTCATTCAAACTCTATCTAAAATCACGTTAGGAAAACTATATTTAAAGTAAGACATGGTCTATTGCATGTAATAGGCGTGATTATATAAGCTGAGGCTCGACATCCTCTTTTAAATTTTAAGGACCCTTCTTTTTTGTTTCAAAATTTAGGATATATAATTATATTAACGTTCGTGGAATTCTTCGATCAGTACGTTTATACCCGCTTTAAAATACCCTTCTTTTTTAGTCAAGTTATATTACTACTGCTATTTTTTTTTTTTGAATGCATAGAATTTCGAGAATATAAAACTGATGGCTAGATATCTATCTACCTATCTATAAAGATTATGCTTTTAATAACAACATAAAAATA
>VCJI01002656.1:34544-47269 GCA_024139395.1 Backusella morwellensis | reverse complement strand
AAAAAAAGTAGATCTCTTTTTTTTTTTTTATATAAAGGCTTATGCATCCTAAATTTCCAAAAAATAGTTTATGTATAGCTGATCTCATTCCTGTAAACAGTCGTGCTGGTTTACCCAAGCAGTCCATTCAGTCTGATATCGACAAGTTAATGGCCCATTTTCTAAGTGTAAGTATGCTTGTCAATCGCAAAAAGAGACGTTTCTTAATTCTTATGCATTCAGACACCAACAAGATCATTTGACGAATTTGACAATGTCTGGAATGAGCTTAGTTTTGAATTGATTCATTTTGGGTGCTTAAATGAGAAATATCGCAAGGATTTCATGACGGCCGTCTATTCATGTCTCTTTACCTACTTTAATAGCACAGTCGCCCGCTCGGGCGTGATTTTTGGGCTCTACTACTTGCATGGATCACAGCCTGACCTGTGGGAATATGTGCCAATTCGAGTGTCATATGGTAAATAGAAATGGAGTAAAAACAGGCTTGTTTTGGCTGATAAACCAATCATAGATATGTGGATGGACTTGTTTGATTTTTATATTCACAGTGTTAAGAATGGAGAGAACCTGGAAGGCGCCGCTATCTTTGATCGATTGCGACAAATGAAGGCATTTGAATATAGCGATGTGAAAATATCCACAAAGATACCAGCAGCAGAAACGGAATTCAAGAAAGCAATCGAGTAAGCCATTTTAAATGCATTCGTCCATCATGATATGCTCATTTTTTCATCTTTAAACAAAAGGGCATTGGACAAAATAGAGGAAATAAGAAGAGATAAAATGGCAAATGATCCTGTAAGTAAGAAAGAAAGAGGAAATGCACTTTAAACTCCAACTAAGTTAAAATAAACAGACCGACCTTTCGCAGGCTGAAAACTTTAGACACTTATCCCATCTATACAACAATGCAAAGCAAACCGCATTTTTAACACCGCAAGCAACGGTGGCAATGCAAGACATGCTGAGAGAGACCGTCAATATAACAGAAAACAACCAGCGAATGCTGCAAAATGTTGCTTTACGAGGTCCGCTCTATGACACTGATATTGTCGATCAGTTGGATAAAGCATCAAAACACCTTTGGCATACAAGAAAGTGATGTCACTCTTTTGTAAAAAGATATATATACCACTTCTCAATATATCATCATCCTTATATATAAACTTTATGAATAATAAAATACAATGTCCATCTCTTTCTTTTATTTTACCAAAAAAAAAAAAATGTTAATTTTTAGTATCGTTATCCATCTTATAGCCTTTGCATTGGCTATACCAATCCAGATCCCATTCTCAGATAACCACCTTGCACCACTGTACTCCTTTGGTGATAATATAGAAGATGCCTACATTGTTGTTTTCAAACCAGACACAAGTGAGACGCAAATGACTCGTCATATCAATTGGATCACCACCTTCTTCCATAACCAGTCCTACAGTGGGTACGATGATCAAGGCATCTACTATACCTATTCCATCGGTGCCTTTATGGGCTATGCAGGACACTTTGATGACCGTATCCTGGGTGCGATCCGAAAATCCGACCAGGTTGCCTATGTGGAACAGGACTCGTATGTGTATACAACAGAACTACAGCGCAATGCACCCTGGGGGCTTGCACGTATCTCCAATCGCAAAAAGTTACTCATAGACAACTATGATAAATACTACTATAACGCGGAGCTAACCGGGATAGGCATCCGTGTCTACATCATCGATACAGGTATTTATGTTGATCATGCCGAGTTTGAGGGAAGAGCGGAATGGGGAACCACCGTACCTCGCAATGAACAGGATATCGATGGAAATGGTCATGGCACCCATTGTGCGGGTATCGTTGCGGGACGCACCTTTGGTGTGGCTAAAAAGGCTACCGTCATCGCGGTCAAGGTGATGCGATCAGATGGGTCGGGGACAATGAGCGATGTGCTTATGGGTGTTGATTGGACGCTACAAGACCATCGCAGACATGCTCGCAAGGGTTCGGTTGCCAACATGAGTCTAGGTGGAAGGAAATCGCCTGCGCTTGAAAAAGCGGTTGACGAGGCGGTTAAGGCAGGTATTGTGTTTACTGTTGCAGCAGGAAACGAATATGGAGACGCATGTCATACCTCTCCTGCCGGATCCCAGAGGGCTATCACGGTAGGTGCTACCACCATCAACGACCAAAAGGCTCGCTTTTCCAATTTCGGAACATGTGTTGATTTATTTGCACCTGGTATGAACATCCTATCCTCTTGGAAAGGACATCCTCAATCTACCATCATCATGTCTGGTACCTCAATGGCATCTCCTCATGTGGCAGGTTTAGCTGCGTATTTTCTGAGTGATAAAATGGCACATCCTATAAATATCAAACGTCGTTTACTTCGATTTGCTACAAGTGATTCTCTTTCTTTGGTTCCTGATGACACGCCCAATTTGTTGGCGTTTAATGGATATCCTTTCGTATAAAGGTGTGTCCATGTATTTGATATCAGGAAATATAGCAGTTATTTTATTATTATAATCAGTTCTTTTATTATGAAATAAGTATACAAATAAAATAAAAAAAAGGACTTTGAATTGGTAAATAATCATTGATAAACGCATGAATGCGATTATGATCAAATTTTGTTTAAAGCAGGTTTTTCTTGTTAATGCATCCTTGGATTCTACTGATGATAGCCATAAGTAGGTGTCTTTTGTCTGGACAATGGAGCCGGTGCAGATGCATTCATGGGAGGCGGTGGCAAGACATTTTTCGGTCGAGGGGAGCCAGCGGGTGAGTATATATTTTGATAGTGTGTAGTTTGATTAGGAAATGGTGACATGACACGTTTAACTGGAGTGGTGTTTCGTTTTGGGGTTTTACTTATGAGCATAGGAGGTGGATCATGAAACGCTGTTGGTCTAGTTGTGGCTTCTGTCACTGGTGGTGCGTCCTGAACGGGTGGAGGTGCAGGGATGTTGGGGCTATATGACTGATGGTAGAATGTGGCTGGTACTGACTGCTGAGGATAACTAGTTGCTGCTGCAGAGTAGTTGCTGTAAGTGAGAGTTTGAGCAGATGTTTTGTTTAATGGCGAGTAATGTCTTGTTGCTTGGTAGCCTCCATCGGAATGATAAGACGTGAAATGGCTTGCTTGTTGCTGCTGTTGCGAGTAATTATTATTTTGAGTTACTGCAGTACCAGTTGTATATCCATTATTAGATGAAATATAACTAGGTGTTGGACTATAGACATTTGTAGCCTGTGTATAATTGACCTTTGGGGTATGAGGACTTTTTGCTGGAATATAGCTATTACTTGGTCTTGGGCTAAAGGTACTGGTTGAATAGGGATATGTAGTAGAGGAAATAAAAGTATAATTATTTGATACCAAAGGTGAACGTGCTGCTGGTACTACTGGAGAATAGGCAGTGTTATAGTTGTTTGATATCAAAGGTGAGGGTACAACTGTCTTATGATGTTGTACTGGGCTTTGAATTGCTATAACCGGTTTGATTTCATAAGGTACTGTGGATTGTTGGATTAGCCTGGCGCCATTTGATGAAGTAGCATGATATACTCTATCGCGAAGAACTGCTAGTTGAATCGAATCATAGCGATGAGGTATTTGGTTAAGATAATGCAAAGAGCAATATAATTTTCCCTGTGACGCTAAAAAGTGAGCATATTGAGTGTATATTTCATAAAGTGGCGAGAGAGGGTAGGGAGACAAGGGTGTTTCCTTTGATTCTTTTGATACGTTTTTGTCACTGAAACCAATTATTTTTATAAATATGGTTATTCTTTCGATGATTCGTTGTAGATCCATCTCGGTATCGTATTTGAAATTGGTAATCCAGATACGACATACATTTTCAAGGCTTTTCGAAGCCAAGTAGCATAAAAGACATTCCGCCAACATGGAAGCAGATTCAAGTCGCTGACCAAGTGCATTACAGAGAGGACTAAATTCTTCGGGTGTAGCATAACTGCATAAAGCGACCAAGGTAGATTTCCAATCGTTCAACGAGGCACTATTGACGAGATGCCCAAGGTCATTTGTCATTAAGCTTTTTAGTAGAGAAACGTAGGGCCGATGTGTTGTACGTTGAAAGTATGATTGCTGGGTTTTTTCCAATAGATCTTTACCACCATAAATGGAAAACATCAAGGCATCAGATACTCTATTTTCATGTAAACAGAGATTGACTGCAGATTCAAAATCCCCTAAAACAACTGTACGGGCAATCAAGCCATCTATATCAGCCTTATTCTGGGCATAGAGCTTCAAGGGCTCCTGTTTATTCTTTTGTTCTTCTTGTACTTGGGTAAAGAAATCCGAGTCGATGGTCACTGGTTGAGCCTCCTTTAAATCCTTATTTTCAGTCAAGATTGAATCCAACGGTTTCTTATCTCCAAGGAGTTTATCGATCTCGCTTGAGACTTTATCCCTTTCAAGCCCGAGATAGTGTATCAAATGCTCTCTTTGATTTTCTTGGATGAGCAATGCCCTGATTACCTTCCAGCTATCATCATTCTTCTCTTGGTGTTTATCTACCAGTGCATCCAACGGGTATCCTCCTGTTAATGCATTTTCAAGCTCAGTAGCCCTCTTCACCACATCTTTTTCGGTAACAACAGTGACACTTTTAACTTTTCGTGCATGGAACATGATCAACTTCCCTCCAAATGCAAAAGTGGCGCCTATTGGACGGCGAAACCATTTAGGCGGTTGTTTAAGAGTTTTTGGGAGATTTAATGCAGCAGAAAATGGATCATCTGCCATGCTTTCGGTTTGTTGCAGTGAATATACTTGAATCTACTACAAATCAGCGTTTCATCCCTTTTTCATACTATTTTTTTTTTTATAAATTACCTTGCCATCGTAGGAAGCAGATGCCAATAGATCAGGTTGACAAGGAGACCAACTGGTTTTAAACGCCCAATTTAGGTGTTGTGCTACCTCCCCTAATGCTTCACCCGAGCCGGGATTCCAGATTACTGTTTTACCATCTTTGCCACAGGATAGTAAAAGATCAGAATCCTGTCGACACCAAGAAAGATCCAAGGTACCGCCTGCATGACCAGACATCGTCTTTTCGGGCACTTGAGTGTGTCTCAGATCCCAGAGTGAGATGACTCCATTATCAGAAGAAGTGGCCAATTGTGTTGTCTATAGGGATGGTTTAAGTATATCGATGCTTTTAATCCTCTCTTTTGTTTACCTGGTCAGGATGCCAAACAACTGAAGTGGGTGCTTGTATAGGGAAAGTCTTGACTTGTCTCTTATGACGAAGATCCCAAATGACAATTTCATTGCCCAAGCCCATGGCTATAATGTGCTGAGCTTGACCATTCCAACTCAAGTGATTCACAGCTTGTTTTGTTGCAATGAAGGGTTCCTGTTTATTTAAATCCCAAATGTAAACCTCATAGGAAGCCGATGCTAGCAAATGGCCTTTGACGTCTAGGCTGTTGATAGGACCGGTATGAATCGAACTATTCAACAATAAGGCATTTTCACTAAAAAAGATATGTTAGAATATGGAACCAAACATCTGTACTACAAAGCACCTTTTATTAATAATAGCTTGTGATTGCCAAAGTGAAAGTCTGCCATCCTCAAGACCTCCTGCAATCACTCCATTTCGAGACCAAACCAGTTTGTTAAACCTAATAAAGGAGATAAGCAATAGGTAAGTTTGTAGTGTAAGCAAGATAGGCATATATAGTACCTTGAACTACTGTTTATCTGGCCCAGAATAGCCGAGTTGTGGTCATACAGTTTCAAGATAGAAGCGCTTGAGAAGGAGCCATCCAAAGTACCTGAAAGAGTGCCAGTGGCGAGGAGAGGCTGGGCTGAGTCCCAGGCAAATGTAGCAGTTTCGTTTATTTCAAATAGCTTTTTAACCATTTGTTTGTTTTTTATGATAGAGAAAAAGAAGGTGATAAAGAGAGACCCTCAATGTCATATGCTTTTTTAATGTCACATTCAGAAGAAAAAAAAAGCGTAATAGGAATATAATTGTAACAAACAACCTTTAAAATAGAAACACGTATTGATCTGTCTGTATTCCACATGTTTTTTATAATTATTGGGAATAGATAGAGCCTTTTATCCAGATCATGTTGAGAGCACAATAAACGAATGTACCCGTCTTTCTTTCTTTCTTTCTTTTGTTGTTATATATACAATGCCAAAAGAAGTAGTTATTTTGGTGATTTCTATTGGTCAAAGTATTTTAAAGCAGCTGGTAGATCTTACTACTTTTTATACGCACATTTTGGCCAATATGACCAGCTTGATTCTAATGTGCGCAGTTTATCAGCATAGGATCATATTCAGTCTATAGTTAGTAGTTTATTGATCAGAAAATGCCTTTAAATATGCCAACCAAGTGTATCACATAGGTTATTTGATCCATGACAATTGTCAATCCAGGAGAAGGCAATCAATGCTTTGGAATTGTGACTTTGGAATTAGGTAGTCACAGCTCGCCTTTTTCAATGCTCTGTGGGTAGATTTTGCACTTGGTACTTTTTTTTTAAAAACTGTGTATTATATTAATAATGAAGGAAGAGCTCTTTAATCAACTCAAGGTAGGCAAACAAAGAAAAAGACAGAGAAGGAAGGAAAAAGTATATTAATATTTTCGTTTTTCGTGTCCCTTGTCTTTAGGAAGAAATTCATAGCAAATGCGTTGCTTATGAATACTGTGACAATGAAGGTAAATATAAAGCAGATCATAAACTTTAAAAGAAAAAAAACTAAAAACCATTTTGATAGATCGCTCGGTCTCTGATTTCATTGCAAGCTTGGTTCAGGTCGGAAAGACAGAAGCAGAGGTTAATACCGAATTACAGACTTGTAAGTTGATTTCTTCTTGTGAAAATAATAGTAATAAAAACTTACTAATAAACCTAAACACGTAGTGGTTGGATCCGATTATGGTATGTCACCAACAAAATCCACAAAGAAATATCCCTTTTTTTTAACGTCTTTTTTAATAATACTTAGAATCAAACTTGACGCAGTGGGTATTTAGCCGAAAGACTGAATTGGAGACTGAGGGAATAGCATCACCAAAGAATGAACAACCTAAAAGAGAGAATAGAATATTTGCTCAGGCTCTGGGTGCAATTGGAAATGGACGTAAAAGAGCACGTGAATCACGCTCGCGTTCTCGTTCTCGTTCTCGCTCCCCTTCACCTGTCCGCAAAGAAACTCGTACTTCACACCGCGAAGTACACCGCGAAGAGAATGTGTTTTCAAGACTCGGAGAATCCAAAGAAGAAGGTAAAGAGAGAGAGAGAGAGAAGAGGATGTAATGAATGTTGATTGAATATGTGTATGTAGAACGACCTTCTGTCTTTGATCGACTGGGTAAAAAGTCAACTCCAGTCTCAATTGACAAAACTGAATCAAAGCAGCAGCGTTGTAAGTATTGGCCAACTTGTAATAATGGTGATGATTGCACATATTTCCATCCAAGCCAAATGTGCCAGTAAGTATACAAGATGGTTGAAATAGAAGGAGAATTAAAGATGTGATTCTGTTAGAGACTTTCCCAACTGCCCCAATTCATCGAATGAATGCATGTTTATCCACCCAGAAACATCCAAGCCCGTGAATATGGCGCCACAACCAATGCCTCAAACTACAAAATTCCCGATACCTTGTAGATTCTTCCCTTATTGCAACAACCCCGTCTGCCCTTATATGCATCCTATCCAAAATCCATATTTTATGCAGTCACAGTCTTCCTACATGCCTCATAATACCTCAATTCAGCGAATGTCTATTCCTTGTAAAAATGGCGATGATTGCAAAAGACCTGGCTGTCACTTCCTTCACCCTAAAGATCCTAACCCTTATGCTGATGTCATTGTAAGTGTCATCACTACTGATTTGTATGTGTTTTAAACCAACCATTCTCTATAGTGTCGATTCGATGGTGCTTGTACCAGGCCCAACTGCCTCTATAAACACACTCAAGAAAATACACACAACAAAACATTGACCAGAAATGACCGCACATTTTCACATCCTGAGGACGAAGTTGAGCGCATGGTTGTTGGTCCAAGCGCGGATATGATAAATAAAACAAAAAAGGAAGAGCCTAAAGCAGAGGAGCCAGAAGAGGAAGAGATTGGAGATGTAGTTGTGGATACCGCTTAATTAGTATATTAGACTTTTTGTTTTCTTTATTCTCACAACAGAATCAGAGAAAAAACCCCTTCACTTAAACAAAAAAAAAAAAATCAAAAATGTATTTTAATCTTGAATTGTACCAAATACATGATATTGGAATATTTTATTAATGATAAGAATAAATTTACTATTGAATCAATTCTACTTCATCTTTGCTTATCTTACTTGTGACAATGTTGTCTGTGCCATCCTCTAATTCTATTCTTTGGAAAGTATGCCTTTTCATTGGCCTTTGATTTTGTGTTACAAGAATACTAGGAAATTGTGGCGCCCAGATGTAAACGAGTTCCGGCCTTTGAAGGAGCATAACCTTCAAACGAATACCAAGTTTATTAAGAATTTTCTTAATTGAGAATGGTTTGCTGAAGAATCCTTGGAAATAATTATATGTTTCCTTATTAATTATTCTTCAACAAAGAACAAATGGATGCCCTAGATAGATAAAAAAATAAAAAAAATAAAAAATAAATTCTTATCAATTGGTCCTAGCTTTTAGTGAATAATGTCTTGATCGTGATTGAATCTCACAAAATCAAGATTATCGGTTAAAATATAGATGATTACACTCTCGATGAATAATTGTTTAAGTTATAAAACGTAACTGGCAATGATATTCACTGCGGCCGTTATGCTCATTTGAATATCTAACAAAATATTGATTGGCCAATCTAGCCCCCCTTAATTGATATGTTGACAGGTACAAACGCTTTCAAAAAAAAAATGAGATAATTAATTGCCATTTTAATATTTCTGTGCATATTATTGTTGATTACCTTGTTGAGATAGAAAAAGCAG
The DNA here is from genome assembly GCA_024139395.1 of Backusella morwellensis. Taxonomy (NCBI): domain Eukaryota; kingdom Fungi; phylum Mucoromycota; class Mucoromycetes; order Mucorales; family Backusellaceae; genus Backusella; species Backusella morwellensis. The sequence continues at coordinate 38,286 of VCJI01002656.1, read as the reverse complement.
AAAAACAAGATGCTACGTCTAATTAAATAGTTGTTCATTGGTAGAAGAATTCCTTTTCATCTGGAAGTTTTTGAATGTTGCTTGTTCTAAACGTCAGGTGTCAAAAATAGAAATTATCGCGATTAACAGATAATATGAGAGAATGTAATGCCATTATCTATCCTGGAAACAAAACAATAACGATGACCTATTCAGATACGTGGCTTTTAACTGATCTCAACATAATTATTGATATGATAAAAAGCACCATACAGCTTGGTATAATAGTGTTTACTTTCAATAAACATATCTAGATCATAAATTTATTTCAATGGCAAGATTCGATCAACATATGAAAGACGAGTTTTAAAATTATATCAAAAAGGCATCAGCATTTAATTGCAAAAAAAAAAAGAGTATAAAAAGAGCGGTTAAGTAGTCGACATTACGAAAACAAAAACCCTTTATTTTCATTACCAATACTTGAGCTGGCTCTCATATAATACAATCACTATGAAACTAACCTTAATCTACACCATTGTCCTTTCCACAATATTCTACATTTCCTCTGCCCTTCCATTAGGCGAAAAGCGTTCTCTAAGTAGCTGTCTTGCGCATGCCAAACTAACAAAATACTGGATTCCCAAAGAGGGCGAAGAAGACATGACGAATGACGGAACAAGTGTAAAGTTAACAGGCAGTCACACCAAAGCTTTGAAGACAGCAAATGGAGAAACAATTGCCAAAGTATCTGACATCACATGGTCTAAATTTCAAATGGAGGGCACTGGTCTACTTTCCTCTGGCGTGATGGTCAACCTAGGTATCAACAATAACGTCTTTGTAAAGTTGAATCGAGGTACATCTCCGTACGGACTTGGATCACAGGATCATATCAATCTCGAGCCTTGGGTCAGCGTGGCATCCAATGATTTAGAAATTGGTACAACGCTTTACATAAAGGAATTGGATGGTGTTTCGTTGCCTAATGGTAGGGTCCATAATGGATGTGTGCGGGTGGATGATAAAGGGTGGGGTTTACAGTACTGTCAGATCGATTTTTTTGTTCTTCAATTCTCTGCTTTCAAGGAACTTTCAAGGAATATGCCCACTACAGTGAATGCTTCACAGAGATCATGTCAAATTAAAAGTTATATTACAACAGCTGTCCAAAAATGGGCTGTCATTTAAATATTTTTCTTGGGATATGTACATCAGATTTTGGTGTAGATCCTCCTTTTTTTGCTATTCTATACACATATATATCGTTTGTAAATAAACGCTGGGTTAAATATCTGTTTAAATATCACAATTATCTACTTTGTATTAACCTTTAAAATAATGTGAGCGGCTCATTTTGAGAAAAACTTATATTCATCCGTGCTGATCGGAGCACACGCTAAAGATGATTTTTTTTTATAATAAGCTGATAAGCAGGGGAAAAAAAAGAAAGAGTATATTTCGTCATCTCTCCGAGTAGATTCTAAAGTGAAATTAACTTATGCCATTAATTTCATTTCGTTTTGAGAAGCACCTAATTACATCATAAATTAATCAAATATAATGGTCTAGTTTATTCTAGATTCTTTCAGCAATACAACAAACACACTTTTAAGAGCCTTCCCCGCCCCCTTAACAGTGGATGATCGATTTACTCAATAAAAAACAGTAATGTGCTCATGAAGCGAATAGCATGACACTCGCTTTGATATATATAATCATTTTTCGTGCTACAGTCTAATAATAACAAAAACAGTGATTTTTATGCTTAGTTGATCATTCTTTTAACTGTTAAGTGGGAAATCTCTACAACACCACAGACATATGAAATAAGGGGTGAGAAACAACATACACTATATTTTGAGGGTGCAGCTTAACTAAAGATATTTTGCTTGGCTCTATCTCCACAAAACATATTTAATAAAGTAAGTTATAAGTTTACATTATTTTAAAAATGATGATATAAAGTAAATAAGAACAAAGAAGGGTGCCAGGGCGTCTATCAGATCGTGTGCAACCACTTGGAATGGTAATCCACGTATTTCAACCATTAAACATGTATACTGTAGTCGATGTATTGTAGTGTTAAAAAAAAACACCTTGTATATGGACTTTTTCTATTCCAGAAATGTTTTGTTTTATGCTATTGCTTAAAATTTATTTTAGCGTGTCTCATAGCAAATTGGCAAAACAGAGTAATTATAAGTCATTGCTGTACATATCCAAATCAACTAGTTTGCATTGTGGCGTAGGAAATCATGTTCCTGAAAAAAAATGAGGTTGGACACTATCACTTCTTTTCCTTCTCCCTTCTTAAGATAATAATAGTAAAAATAGTAAAAGTAAGTGGAGAAAGAAGATGCTTAATATGAAAAGTATGTCGATTCTTTGTTCTTTTTTTAAAATAAGATTTAAAGTTATTACCACTGTCATCACTTGTACTACAAGGTGCCTGTGTACATTATAAACAATAGTACAAGCCCTTGTTTTTATTATTGTATTTTAATAAAGAGATAGATTAAACAATAGAGAAATATGGAAAAAAATACCCCCTCTGTGCATGAATGTGTTTGGTTTTGGAATAAAAAAGGCTGTTGTATTTATGTTTGAAACCTGTATCAGTCCAAAGAAGTTGTAACACTAAATCTGGATCCAAGATGATGAAGCTTTAAGCATATGAATATTCTAAATTACGTGTATCCAAATACTCTGTTAACGCCAGTGACATCGTATCTACTTTATTATAATGTAGTTGCTCTTTTATCATTGACCATTTAGCTACATATTGAATTGACAATAAAGGTTAATAGGAAGATCATCATCTCTTTTTTTTTAGTTACAGAATGATTTATGGTTTATTAATTTTTGTCGGAATTGTTCTCCAGAAGGTAAACTTATTGCTGGGAATAAAATAGGTGTTCTTATATATGAATTAAAAAAACTATTCTTACTAAAATCAATGGAAACATTCATAAATGCTACTCGTTGTACGTGTTTCTTTTCAGTGAAGTATATCATATGCATTTAGCTATTAATATGACATGCTAAGCAACAACATGAAAAGGCTTATATTCCATTATTTTTTTTGTCATCTGACTTTTAGGCTGAAATACAAATAAAGGCAATTATCAAAAAAGAACAGATTTCTTAGCATTCCCAAAAGAGGCTAAAAAGAGGCTGAGAGAATAGTACAAAAAAAGAAAGGCTATATATAATTGTTTGTATTATTTTTTTTTCTTTTTCTTTCTTTCTCACTTATTTATTTGTATATATTTGTTTTTTTTTATACTTAATATTGTTATACAATGGCAAAAGGATATTCATTAGATGTGCCAGTAGACCTCAACGATAAACGCACCAATATATTGGAAAATATAAAAAGGATATTGCATTTGGTTTCAGGATTTGCTACTTTTCTAACCATTTGCCTTGTTGCACCTATTATAGCAACACAAGCAAAATATGTAAGTTGTTCTAGTATAAGTTGTCTTCTTCATTCTTACAAGTATACATAGGATTCTAGCAGTCCGGGTGCAAACTACACTTTATTTGTTGCCATTATCGGTCTTCCCGTACCCTTTTTACTTGTCTTTTTCCCTTGGATGTACGAACGCAAAAACAAATTTAAGCGTCTTGGCAAATTCTGCTTAAAAAATCGAACCAACTTTATTTTTATCGCTTTTCATACCATTATTTGGGCTACTGCCGGTATTGCTAGTACAGTAAATGCCAATAATGCTGCTACTTGTACACCAGATTCAGA
>VCJI01002656.1:1534-21637 GCA_024139395.1 Backusella morwellensis | reverse complement strand
CATATTTCCTTTTTTTTTTTTTACTCTTTATTTCCCAGTGCTTTTTACTTGATTAATATGTATTATTTTCATTCTATTTTACCAACAGAAAAGTATACTATTTTTCTTCATATCTATGAGTATAGTTGCTTTGACGGGTATTTAAACTTTTTTTAATTTAAAAACTCAGTAACATAAGGGTCTCAAGTACCCGATTTTCAGGATCAAACCTGGTGATTCTATATTATTTTAACTATAAACAACAAATAAAAATAAAAATTCTATTCGGATATGAATTCGAAAGCTACAACTGGTTAAGGTAATTTCTTTATCTGAAGAGCAACAAAGCGATTGTCCATTCATAAAATACAGTGGAATTACATTAATGCGAAACAATGACCTGATCTACATTGTTTTCTTTTTTTTCTTGATAGACAGGTGGATCGTCCATTTTAATTTACCAAAAAAGTAAAGAAAATGCAACTTTTTTTCTACTCAAAAACTGAGCGAACAGAAAAGCAGCGATACCCTCACGGTTTTGCTTCATAGAACTTTTCTATTAGAGGTATGTCGGAAGGTATATATCTCGTATTAATCCATATTCAACCAATAGATTCGTCTTCCTTGTTCCAAATAACAAAAAAGTCAAGTCGTCCCCCTTTTTTCAATATTTCTCTCCAAAACCATTCAATTTTTTAAGTTTCATAAAATGCAATAGGGCTTGTCATTTTTCGTTTTTATAAATTATTTTCTGACACAAAAGGTTATCATTGAGCATCAATTCAATAGCCTATAAAGTTCATTGTTTCGCACATACTTAAGAGCGCACTTTAATAGAAAAACGTATGTTTCTCCTTTTTCATATATAAAGGCATCGATTTCCCCTCTTTTTTTAAAAAATTAATTAATTTCCTTTTCATATCTTTAACATTAGTTAAGTCCCTGTCTTTATTATTAAAATTATAATGATGCAACAAAACATTCCTACCTTAAATTTTGACACATATTTCCATGTGGCATCTACCCCTAGCCCATCTACGTTATACCATGAACAACAGCAACCCCACAGACAAATGGCTATGAGCCAACGCTTTTCATCTAACAACCAACAAACTTATTATTCTCAAGGAGAACAAAATAACCCTCAAATGCTCAATTGGTATCTTAAGCAACAGCAACAGCCAATGCAATTATCTCTTAATACTTCTCCCATGTCTACTGATGACAGTCATATGGTTTCTCCTAACCAACTTTCACCACGCTCTGATTATTTCTTTCCTGCAACCCAAAGCTCCTCTGCATGTTCTACTCCCTCTGACTCAACTCCTCAATTTGAGACTCCGGTTAGCCCTTTCGATGACGCCAAGCAGAGAATGCAAAGACCTTACTCTATTGATTGCTACTCTCCTCAGCAGCCTCAGATGAACTTTTCCTTTGGTGACTCATCTCCAGTTCACAGTGTCGATAGCAATGGTATCCATACCCCTATTTCCGAACATGTATTTCCAGAAGCTACTCAATCCCATATTGGTATGCATTCTCCACAACCATCTAGTATTGTATCATCTCCTACAGCTGTCTCTCCTTTAAGAGAAACACCACCACTCTCTAATGCCTTTGCAACAATTGATCAGTGGCGCAACCTAGACTATGGTAAATATCTTTTATTTTTAAAAAAAAAAATGAATAGCAGTATGTTTCATGAATGGTTTCTAATTGTTTTTACACTATAGATGAAGGGAATCAGTGGGATATTAAAATTAATGATTTCCCCAATGCATGCTCCTCATCTGCATCACAGGTTACTCACCCAACTAATGTCAACATTGAAAACGGACGCCAACTCAAGAAGGTTGCTCACAATGCCATTGAACGCCGTTACCGTAACAACATCAATGACTGTATTCATGAACTCAAGAACGTTGTACCTGCTCTTTATAAGGCCAAAATCAAGGACAAAAGCTCTGGTGATGACTCTGACGACGATGAAGATGACCTTGGTGACGATGAACCCGAAATTGTTGACGGTGTTGAAATCGCCAAAAAGTTAAACAAAGCAACTATTTTACACAAGGCAACACAGTACATCCTTCATTTAAAGTATATCAACACTCTCGCCGAGAATGAAAACCAAGTTCTTCAGCAAATCATTTCACAAATGCCCGATGGTGACAAGGTCCTGAATCACTTCCTGAATCAGAAAGCAGAATTCCAACAAAGTGAGCAGCGTCGTTTAGCACATGAACGCAAACTCAATGCTGAACGTGAAAAAATTGAACGTCAACGCATCTTACGTGAACGTGCCGCACAGCGCGCTGCATTAGCGGAGCTATTACCTAAACAAGGACGCAGACCATACCGCCGTCGTGCTAAAAAGAACACTCCCTCTGTTGCTGGCGACAAGGATAACAAAAGCAAATAAATACTTGTAATATCTTCATTCTATTCACACGTTTACCTCGTCATTGAGGACATAGATTTTTTACTTAATATCAAATAAATATATATTCATTATCATACCCTTAATAAGCATTATTTTTATTTTATTTCCACTTTTTGTTTGATTTCACTGCAATTATGTTCAACCAGATATTTCTAATATATTATTCATTATGATGGTTTTCTTTTGAAAGAAAAATAACAATGTACTACCAGCAGTTACTACTTTGCCAACTCAAACTGAGTCAACATTTTGCTGATATTATTCATTTCTTTGTCATCAATGTCATTTCTGACACAATTTTGTTATGCGATTATAAACTTCCATAAAGCCACAAGCTGGGAAGTAGAATTGTTCCTGAATAGTCAATTCAATCTCTAGAAAAATCCAACCATCTTCAATATTCTTTCTTTGTCTATCAAATATGTTTCATATTCACCTAACCAACGATGATCCTTTTTTCCATATTTGAACTTTAATGGTTCCAGGAAAGGAAAATGAGTTCGAATATTACTTTGTTACGATGATTATTATTTGTTCAGTTCTTGAATCAAAATGAGCTGATGTTTGAAATTTACGATAGCTTAACTGAATAAAGCTTATCCACAAAGCGGCCATATGACCACGCCTTTCTTATTTTTACTTATCTGTTATGCATTGACAAATCGGAGACTTTATGATTGATAAAATAGAAACAAATTTGATCTATAAAGATAATTTTAACTTTTTTTAAATGATGTGATTATAGCAATAGGCATGAAATGAATGAAAAATAAGAAACTCTGATTTTAGATACGAATATGAATGCTAAACATCTGTTAAATCTCCTTTTTCATCACCACTTCGTTAGGAAATAGTCATCGTAGTAACATTAGAACCATAAAAGAAAACACATTTATGTTTGTGATTTGCCTGTAATGATGATATAAGCATTCACGTATCCCATGCATGAATGATATTCTTATTTTAATAATAGAAGATCGATTGAATCTATGAATAAGATGTTTTGTAGAATTCTACGCTTAATTTAGTTCGCTTTGTCTTTTTAGAATCACAGCATACTAAAAATAAATATATTAAAAGACTAATTAAAATACAACAACCCCAATTGAAAGGGAAGGATTTCAACTAAAACAATCGACCATAGTAATATAGTGAGTATTAAATAAGAATTCATAGATAAACAATTTAATGATAAGTGGTTTCTTGAGAAAAATAAACGTGGCGTCACTTCTCTCCCTCTCGGACATTTTTCCTATTTTGTTATAAAGTGTCAGATAAAAGACCACTTATGATCTGACCATTAAAACCAGAATAACACAACAATGGTACTGGCTATCTCTTTAGAAAAAGATGGCTCATTTGACAAAAAAAAAAAAGAACAAGATAAATGATTGAGTGCAATAGAAAAACTATCGAGAAGATATTTTCGACTTGTCTCACAATTCGCTTATATAACATTATGGATGAAAGTTAAATACTTAATTTTCAGCCTTGATTTTCCTTTAGTCTTAATGTATTTTAGGCGCTCCAATGATCAAAATAACATAATTATTAGCTCTTCTATCTTTTTTAAAAGTGAATATAAGATATTTTATAACACAAAGTAATTTTTTATTTATGTCAAATGCATTAGTTCGAATATAATAGATATATAAAACGTTAAGCACTACTTCTTCGCCATCCTCTTGTTATAATGGAAACTAAGCTCAGTTCACAGTCCAACGCATATTGATTTACTATTAGTTTTATATATTCCACTGCATATTGAATCAATACAGTTTTCCATTTAAACATGTTCTTGGGTCAACATGTGATTCAATGAACCATGCAAACCAGGCATCTAAAAGAGGTTTCCATAGTGAAGACATTGTAACAATGCACAAATGCAAAAGGATGAACTTAAAATTTCATTTTCAAATTTGATTGGCTGACTTTGTATTCAATATTTCTTTTTACTCTGTGTCCAACGCTGAAGCATAGAAAGAATTGGTTTTTTACTTCAAAATGATTTACAAAGATCGTACTTCAGAATTCTATGCACTCGCTGAACGTATCAAGAAGAGAGGAAAAGGAGCTGGTCTGGAGAAAGGAAGAAGCTTCTATGACAATGGCTCTTTACAAAAAAAGAGCAATCCTCGTTCTGACTTTGCAAAGATGGCTTCCGAATTAGGAAGAAATATTGCTCGAACCTATGAAAGAGTCGAACAGCTCACTTCAAGTAAGGCCCGCCACACTGAAGATTAAAGAAAATAGAAGTTGAATATACTCTGAATATAACTAGTGACCAAGTCGAGAGCAAGCTTAGAAAGACCTGTCGAAGTAGCAGTAGGTTGAAAAGGGCACGCTCGATATATTTATGCTTACTGGATTCAATAGGAAATCACGTATAAAATTAAACAAGACATTGCATCTTTAAATCAGCAAATCAATGTTTTGCAAAATCACAACAAAAACCAAAGAGGAGCTAATCAGATGAAGGAACATAAGAACAACGTCTTACTGTCTTTACAATCAAAACTAGCAGACACATCGTTGAGCTTCAAAGACACATTAGAAAAGCAATCTGAGGTAAATTATATTAGTCCATGTCGTAGAGAAATGAATACTGATTCCGATAAAAACAGATTGCATCTTCTGGAGCCTCTGAAATAGATTCAAGTGAGTTTGCTATTGTCATGATCTATACATATTAGTAAACTTGTGACACATGTCTTTTTATTAGGACCCCAACCTCGTCGACGTGTCAATGCTGCGAGAGATACATCACCACCGCTAGATGAGTCACCGCAATCACTAGGTATACCAATGATTACACAGCAACAGCAGCAAGTGCAGCAGCAAGTGATGATGGAACAGAACGACAGAAACATAGAAAGTAGGTCTGTAGCTATGGAGACAATAGAAAGCACAATTGCCGAATTAGGAGGTATATTCCAGCAATTGGCAACTATGGTAGCGGAACAAAGGGAAACAATCCAAAGGTAATTTGTTGCATAAAAAGAGCAAAATAGGGTTTGTTTATTGATTAGGGGATAAAAAATGTAGAATTGATCTAAATACGGATGATATCGAGATGAATGTACTTGGTGCTAGGAGTGAATTATTAAAGTATTACCAAAACATGAGTGGTAACAGAGGCTTTATTCTAAAGGTCTTTGTAACTGTTTTATTGCTATTCTTACTATTCCGGGTAATATTGTAATTGCGATAAAATAAAGATAATGATAATAATGATAAGAACATTGGGAAAAGTGCTTTCTTTTTTTTTCTGGATTTTTTATCATTTTCGAGATTAAAAAGGAAAATCACCAGAAATGGGATTTTGGTTAAATTGAGCTTGAATAATCATAATAAAAAGCAACTTTATAGTAATAACATATTATATCAATATGTCGCTCTCTTCTTCTTATTTATTTATTTATTTATTTATTTATTTATTTATTTATTTATTAATGATCCATTGTGTATATACATGATACCTTTCATCAAAATGCTCAATACCCTTTTTGTATTCTTTTATCAGCATGTGTCTATCAAAAATAACGATTTGGATCATAGAAATTGCGTGATCACAGGTAAACACTCTTATCTTTATATATATATTGCACTTTATTATAAATACAAAAGACGTAAACACTGGTTGAATATTGCGAAAGATGAGTAACAACCGTGTGAGAATGAGGTGAATGATTCGATGCATAAAGCAAATCGCATCATGCATCAGTGTATTGATGCAAAAGTTGTATTTATCAGCATCGCTATCGAGATCTTTTCCTAATTTATTATCGGTGGGCCTGGTTTTGTGATCGAAATGCAATCAATGATTTGAAAATGGTATGCTAACAAACAAAAATGATCCAATATATATTGTATTATCATGAGAGTCTTCTGAATTTACTAGAGGGGGGGAGTGGGAAATGAAAATATATAAAAGGACCCATAACAAAAGGCGCTTTTATTTTTGAAAAATTATATTCATCATCAAAAAAAACAAAAAATATGGCGCCTCCTCAACAAGTAGACACTATTGTCCAAGAAAACATCCAAGAAAAGGTGGATATTAAAAAGCTTGCGCATGAAGGTTACTACCTTCAATTTCCCGAGAAAACTGTAAGTTAAAAAAAATAAATAAATAAAGGGTATCAACGTAGAAACTTTATTTATTTATTGACCTCTCCATATTGGTTTATATGAATTTATAGTATCCTGAACTCAAAGTATTTGAGCATAAGGATCCCGGTCATCGCGCTGACCCTAAGAAGCGTTCTCTTTTTGATAATGCTGAGAAAATCTTTGATTTGACACCCAACATTGGTACTGAAATCCATGGTTTACAGTTATCTCAATTGACCGATCAGCAAAAGGACGACTTGGCCTTGTTAATTGCTGAACGTGGTGTTGTATTCTTTAGAGATCAGGACATCAATCCCTATCAAGGTCGTGAACTTGGAAGTCACTATGGTCCTCTGTAAGTTCAATGTTTCCACGTTTACATAGACCTCATGTAATGTATCTTTAAAGCTTTTATTGATATTTTTTGTTTATTTATACAGCCATGTGCATAATGTCGGTGGACATCCACCAGGATTACCTGAAATTCTACCAATTTACTATGGAAAGGAGTAGGTTTTAAAATTGTTTATATCACAAAAAATAGAAGAGTCAAATAACCAATTACTTTGTTTACATAGTATTCCCATTGATCCTCAGTACAAGCACTTTTTTGCTAGAGGCAGCGATGGTATGATCATTTTAAAAAACAATTCCATGGATATTTAGTTTACATTCATGTTTATTTATTAGGTTGGCACAGCGATGTCAGCTACGAACTTCAGCCCCCAGGCTTTACCTTTTTAAAGATTGACACCCTCCCTGGAGGCTCGGGAGGTGACACACTTTGGGCTTCTAGCTACGCTGCCTATGATAAACTCTCGCCAGAGATTAAAAAAACTATTGAAAATCTCGAAGCGGTTCACTCCGGAAAAGAACAAGCTGAAGGTGCAAAGGCTCAAGGACATACTATTCGTCGTCAAGACACTGAGCATATCCATCCCTTGGTTAGAACTCACCCCGTAACAGGATGGAAGGCTCTCTGGGTCCAGCCTGGTTTTACTCGCCGCATTGTTGGACTAAACCGACATGAGTCGGATGCTCTTTTAAAGCTCTTATTTGATCATCTTGCAGGTGGTTATGACTTCCACGTCCGATTCAAGTGGACGGAAGACGCTGTCGCCGTTTGGGACAACAGAGTGACGAGCCACGCGGCTATTTTTGATTATAATGACTTTGGAAAACGTCATGGTTGGAGAATCACTACTCAGGTAACTAAAGGTAGCTTTATGCAATAATAATATCGATTACTAAAAATTTTATTATTTTAATAGGCTGAGAGACCTGTGTATGACCCTGAGAGTAAATCTAGAAAGGAAAGTCTCCAGAACCAAGAATCCAAAGATTAAAGATTTCTTTTTATATTTTTTCCCATCACAAAGTTTTACTTTTTTTTCAAACTTACTTTTATCAAATTTAATTTGAATAAATCTATACTTTATTATATTCTTCAAATTCTAAATAAAGAATTTTAAATATTTCGAGATTTTTGCAAAGCAAGGCGTGCTTGCAATCAGTAGATTGATATGGGCAGCAAAGAGGGGGAAAAAAACACCATACAATACCAATTAAGAATGGCGTATAATTTATTGTCGTACAACGGACATTATTGCCTTTTTTTGGTGTGCACATTTTTAAACAGTTCCACTTGTCTATTTTAAAGGACAATAAATCAATATACCAGCGGCCATAATTTATTGTATATCTACCGATATGTAGGTCAGGTAAATAAATAAATGAAATGATTGTATTATCTAATCTGAGGCATTAATACTAATACTAATTAGAGTTTATTAATCAAATCAACAAACATTTAGAATAAACTCATAATTTTAGATAAAATTTACAGACCAGTTCTCCAAAATGTGGGTAAAACTGTATATGACTTTTTGTCTGATCAGCATAGTTGAAGATAAAAGGAGAAACAATTTACCAATAAAAAAAAATTAGTTTATAGATATTTTTTGCTTATTGATGCATTATTCGTGATTCATGGCACCTCAAAAGAGTTCAGTTGCCGTGACTCAATTGTAACGTTTAAAATAACGGAAGATTCTACCAAATTAGGGTATCTAACGTAGTATGGTGCAAGTTCGCGAAAAAAAAATATACTTGTGCAGAAAACATATAAATAAGATCCATACAAATTATTTTTTGTCTTTTTTTATTATTATAACTTTATTAAAGAAACAAGTATTTATAACAAATATGGCTCCAAACACTACCGTTGCAGATGATGCTACCCAGCAATTTGAAAAGTTGGATTTGAAAGAACTTGCCCGAGAAGTTGGTAGTTATCAAGTCTATCCAGAAAAGAAAGTAAGTACATCGTTAAAATATATACTTTTTTTCTAATTTGTTTGCTTTAGTATCCCCCTCTTGAACCTTTTGAGCATGAAGATCCCGGTAGTCTTGCTGATCCTGAAAAAAAGTCTCTCTTTGACAATGCCGAGAAGGTGACTGATCTGACCCCAGTTTTGGGAACCGAAATTCGTGGTATCCAGCTCTCTCAATTGACAGATCAGCAAAAGAATGATTTGGCATTATTGGCTGCCGAGCGCGGTGTTGTATTTTTCCCCAATCAAGATCTTGACCCCTACCAAGCTGTTGAGTTAGGAAGATATTTTGGTAAGCTTTATAAAGGTTTTATATAAATGAGCAAATATTAACACCTTTTTCATAGGTCGTCTGTTAGTACTTTAAAAATATAGGGTAGCTTGTTGTCGTACTAAATCTTTTTTTTTTATTAGTCATATCCATAATACCAACGGCCACCCTCCCAATCTTCCTGAGCTTATCTCTATTTACTATGATGAGACAAAGTAATATAATAACTTTTTTTTTTCTACTCTTTTATGCCATTTACTTATTACCTTTTGATTTATAGTCCTCAAGTCCGCAAAATTTTTGAATCAAGATCAGCCGATCAGGGTACGTTATCTATATTCATTTTCTTGTCTCATCTAGAAACTAATATTTGTGAACAATATAGGTTGGCACAGTGATATTACCTACGAGGAACAACCTGCTGGTTTAACTTTCTTGAAGCTTGACACGCTCCCCGGTGTTGGTGGAGACACATTATGGGCATCTGCTTATGAAGCCTATGATAGATTATCTGCACCCATGCAAAAGTTCCTTGAGGGATTGGAAGCCATCCACACCGGCCAAGTTCATACTGACAGAGTAAAGAGATCTGGTACCTATATTCGCCGTGATTTCGTTGAATCTGTACATCCTATTATTCGTGTTCATCCTCTCACTGGTTGGAAAGGTTTGTTTGTTCAGCCAGGTTTTACCAAGCAGATTGTTGGTTTATCAAGTGGCGAGTCTGATGTTATACTCAAGTTTTTATTCAAACATGTAAGTTTCTTTAACAAATACTATAATATATAAAAATCAATAACGCATTATTCGAAATTAGATAAGCGGTGGTCACGATTTCCAAATTCGTTTCAAGTGGACTGAAGATACTATTGCTGTCTGGGACAACAGATGTACTTTTCATTGTGCTATTGTTGATTACTTTGAGCAAGGAAGACGTCATGGATGGAGAGTTACACCTACTGTAAGTTTTAACATATATTGTAACAACCGTAGATTACTTAATCGCCTCTTTTTTTTCCGGAAAAAAAAATAAAATAGGCTGAAAGACCTCGCTATGATCCTAATGGAAAATCACGAAAGCAAGATCTTGCCGAGAAGAAAAAGGCCAAACAAGAGCAGCAGTAAAATTGCCCATCTTTTCTCTACTTCATTTTTAAATTTGGAGAGATATATCATTCATTTATTTAAAAATCGTGAAATGAAAAATAAACATATATCTAATATTTGGTTATTATAATTATTAAAAAGAACATTTGCACCTTTCGTACAAGATATTACAGATTTTGGATTTAGCCAATAACAATTAGAGTTTTCATGCAATTCTGACATATTTTATGTTGAAAAAAGTTTAAAATAAGAAACATTTAAATCCTCCCTTTTTATTGAGAATGTACGCTTTCTGTTTTTTTTATGCACCCTATCTTTTTATCATGCAAGGGCGGTGTTGATCATAGAAAATTGGTAAACACAATACTGCTTGATTTGCATGAGCCCTATCCTCTCATCCATTATTTTAGCTCAGTGCCCATTCAAAAAGGGGGGGGGTATAAAATAAAAACTATAATAGGACAGAAAATACCTCACTTTTCTTTTTATAAGATAGTAACATTTACAATAAATTCTCTTTTACACAGCTTGATATATATTAGCTATCAAAATGATATCCTCTTTCTAGACGAAAGGAATGCTTTACATACAAAAATGTAGATATAATAATAATGTAAGTAAAAAAAAAAGAAAAAAAAACGATTATAATTTATTTTTTTAATATGCTACAAATACATCCTTCTTTTTTTAAAAGAGTGAGTGTGCTAAAGGATGGAGAAGGAGGGAGGAGGTTGACTATCCCTTTTTTTTATATATGTAAATGAGACTGTGTATGAGTGTGTACAATATAGATTATATTTCCTTTCCCAGAAAGGAAGAAGAAGGTTGAAGAATGGATGACAAGACTTCACTATTCGCATGTTCATAAATATCGCTAAAAACATCATCACCTTCCGATGCCAATTCATGCGAGGAGCCACCATGTTGTTTAAAGATCCACTCAAAACACAAGGCCAATGTTTTCAAACCCAGCAAATAGCCATTATCCGGCGAGTGTTGGTTTCGGGGTGGATATGTAAATTGATCACTCTTGTAGCGCACATCCTCGGCCGTGACACAATTCGCGAAATCAATGGTGCGTACGTCGATCTTTCGGTTACTGCCTGGATCTCCATCATAAATTAGCAAGAGCGATGAGGCATAGAAGCGATAGTCGTCCATTTCTTTTACAATTCTTGCCAGCTGACGTAGTTTGCGCACAATGACAGGTATATGCTGGATCTGACATCCGTTTCCGTTGTCCAGGTAATCAATCAGGGTGTCTCTGAATGTGGCTGGTGTTAGGGTGCGGCCATGGTATTTATCTTGAAAAAGAAAGTCGTTGGTATCTGTTTTATAGACCTTTGAAGAAATAGATTAACCACAATGATACCAAACAGCCAAACAATGTACACACACACAATATACACACCTGTAAACCGCATACTCTCACACCCAATACCTTGCTAGTCGACTTTTCGCACTTGATTGTCTGGCTCCTCATCTTATCGCGCGTGGCATAGACGCCATACTGCCGGGTGCCCATCTTTAGATCCAACACACAAGGGTACTTGACGCCATCGGTTAGATCCTCAATGAGAATGTACTTTTGCACGCTATTTTGCGGATCCTTGTTGCTATTTTTCATCCGCTGCAAATCGCGATTGTAGATCTGAAGAGACCACGGGTTCACAGCTGGCTGCTCCTCGGCCTCCTTCTTTAGCGATGCAGAATCGACCTGCAGTATCGGGATGCTTTTGATGGGTTTCTTTTGAAAATCGTCGTCTTCGTCCATTGGAAAGATGTCATCGTCGGTAGCCAATGACAGCAAAGAGGTCGTGGAGGGTCTTCGAGACTCGCCACTGAGCGACTTGCGACCCATCTTGGACTTTGTTTTGAACGCCAGACCCGTCATGATCGGCACGGATCGGCCACCTTCCGCAATAGGATTTTCGTCACCCCAACACTTGCGATGATAGGGTAGCGTATTCGAGTAGCTATGTGGGATGTCAGCTGGTCTTGTTGTGTTTATATAATAGACTTCGTCGTCCTCTGGTTTCTTTGGCTTCCAGTCCTCGGCAAGTAGCAGACGCTCCTTCAGTGCCTTTGGTGAAAACACCTCACGAAGCACCCGCTCTTGGAACTTTCTGCGAGAATGAGAGCGGCATTGCTTATAAAAGCTGTCATTGCTGGGATGAGAGCCTGGGGTACACGAATGTCTTCTTCTGTTATTGCTGCATTCCTGCCAATGCTGCAGCAGGTGCTTGTTTTTTTCAAAAAGGACCTCTGGGACCGGCGTGCCGTTGTTTGAGCGATAAGTGACATTCAACACGCCCATGTACTGGGAGGTAAAAGGCAGCAATTCGTGGTGCTTTGCATCGATGTGTTCATAGAAGGCTTGCTCTTTTGCAGACACTGGTTTACAGATGGCGCGCTTCGAGAATCGAAAGAAGGGTGCATGGCCACCGACTTGGTTCTTGAAGGGCAGCAACGGTATTGAGGTTGTGATCTTTGTGGGATCAAAGGGCTGGGTTTCTTTGACTTGTGTCAGCCAGTCGTCGTCCTGTTCATTATCTGAGCTGCTGCCGGACGGCAAGTGTTCTGAGGCTCTATCTTCGTCTTCAATATTATTATCTTCACAGTCAGAGATATAACACTCTTTTACTTGCACGTTTTTATACATTTACTTTTTGGTAAAATAGTAAAAGAGAAAAGATAAAGCAGAAAATAAAAGAAATCTGTTTTATTTACTTGATATACAATTGCTATTGCTGTTGCTCTATTGTTTTAATAATAGTAACAATAATAATTTTCCTTTCTTTGAGCAAGAATAATAAACCTTTTTGTTTGAAAGAAAACAAAAAAAGAAAACAGAGAAAGAAAAAAAAAATTAAAAAAACCATTAAAAATAAAAACCACTTTGATGATTGGATGAATCACGTCATGGCTCAACTCAGCATGATATCTGGGTTCAAGTATCATTGGCTTATGCGTTAACAAACATCAAGAGAAACATTTTGCTCTCTTCATTCGGCGCACGTGCCATTCACAATGAATATCGCATTTTCTACAATTATTTCCCTTCCATTTCATAATCAATCAATGCATTTGGAATTCATGTTTG
The DNA here is from genome assembly GCA_024139395.1 of Backusella morwellensis. NCBI lineage: Eukaryota > Fungi > Mucoromycota > Mucoromycetes > Mucorales > Backusellaceae > Backusella > Backusella morwellensis. Next base: position 8,288 of record VCJI01002656.1, on the reverse strand, counting down.
CTGAAAGCCCACGTGAATTCAAGATGTTTTGTATTCTCCGCAAAATCTTCTTTTTTTAATTTTTCATGTATATATTTTAATTTTTATTTTATTTTTATTTTTATTTTTTTTCATATCTTTATAACTTCCATAACAAAACAAGAAATACAATATACGTTGCCATGGTCACGATCGTCGTTAATATAACCCAATCCCCGCTTGTTTTATAAGGAATAGTGTGATCGAAAACATCAAAGGAAGTACGTCGTCTCCATAAAGCAATCGCTAACATTGCAATACCAAACACAAAAAACGTAATGCCGATCTTATAGAATTCTCGAGTAAATACTTTTAATATTAAAAGTCCTGAAGAAAAGGCAGCTAGAGCCGTTCTCCAATATGCTCCTTCAAATGTTCTTTGGTGAGCTATATATAAAAAAAGGGGGGGGAAGCGTTAACTTTTTTTTTCTTCGTTATTTTCTTTACTCCTTATTTTTTAAAGAAAGACCTCTTAAATCTTGTAATTCCATTAGTGTAAACAAGGCAGATTCTCTACGATGACCTCTAACAAGTTTCTCTTTTCCCGTCATTTCTTTTTCTTTTTCTTTTGTTTACTTTTTTGGAGAGTTAATTTCAGTATAAAATATATGCTATTACTAAGCGGTTATAAAAAGAGAGAGAAATACAAAAGAAAAGGAGAATGAAAAAAAATAAAAATGGATGAGAAAAAAGCGAATTTTGTTTGACTTGTTTCAGGTAGCACAAAGTACAAATAAGGAAAGTCTCTTGTGCCGATGATTTGTGTGAATCAAGGTTTTTGGCAGAATTGGCAGAAAACTAATATTTGCCTTGCATGAAACACTGTAAAGCATTTAAGCTTTGTCTTGTACACTCCATTCTTCAAACTTGTATATAAATACACATCATCGTCAACATGTTGTTTGAGTATATTTATAGCTTCATTTATGCACTTTTAGTTTATTCAATTGCATTTGAAGCGATAACAAGATGAACACATGATGAAATGATGTCGAGGAATAAGGAGAAGGGGTTAATATTGTTGATATGTATAATATAAACCGAGAAATAAACTATGGAGTAAATGGAGTAGATTGTTTATCAACATGCATTAGCATCATGTTTGTTTAAATAAATACCACAATGCATCTATTTACTTTGTTCTTTAATATGCTTACTTTATTTTTGTACAAAGTAGTGTAATAATAATAACAATACTAAAAAGAGAAGATAAGAGTGCAATATCGAGTATAAAAAGATATTGAATGGAGGATTTCTGTTCTTTTTTATACCAAACACAACTGATGAAACTAGTACGTACAAATCTCTCTTGCTAAATTGATTGGCTGTGATTTATCTTGTATAAAAAATCACTTTATTGTGCAGAGCCCAAGCAGCCGTCATATTATCAGAATGCCACTCTACAAATCCATGTGCTTATCAGAGCAAATTGCTCCGAAGCAATACCTTTTTCTTTTCTGATGCCCTTTACTACTTTGTAAATCACTTGTACGTTGGACAAAGCACCAAAAAGCACTAATGAAAACATGATAAAAACCTACATCATCTTTTCTTTTCATAATACTTGAAGAGATAAAATGATCATTCTTCCACAACGGAAGGAACGGGGTTGAAGACTCTAAGAGAAAAACGGGTATAAGAAAAGATGATTTATTACCATTTTAGGTCATTTTGACAAACCGCCCTCTTGTTTTTTTAAATTAGCCTTTTTTCTGTGAAGGGCGAGCGAGAGATACCTTTCTTCTTTTTTTTTTAAGCCATGTTAATAAAGGTCATCTTTTCACTATCAATATTAGCGACAACATTTGTACAATGTACAAGCTATAAGCAAGGCGACGTCATTCCACTTTACTACAACAAGGTGTTTTCGCTTAAAAACCGTCTGTCATTCAGCTACCCGCCCCTCTCCTTTGTTTGTCCCAATAACAATGGCGCAGGCAGAAAAAAGAGCTTGCTGGTGTTTGATGAAGACTTGAGAGGTGATCGACTTGTTCAAAGTGATTATAAAGTATGCTTTCCTCCATCATATGGTTTTGAAAAACTAATGACATTTGCTCTAGATCAATATGCTTGAAAATCAAGAATGTAAAGTTTTGTGTAGAAAGGCTTGGACAGTCGAAGATGCCATCAAGGTAGAAGAATTGATTGCAGACGATTATCTTGTAGAATGGTAAAAATAGTAAAAATATATATATAAATATATCGAAAATACTAAAGAATAAACAGGGAGTTGGATGATATGCCCGGCGCCACCGTTTCTTATACGAACGAAGCACCCGAGCATAACTATAAGGTTGGCTTTCCTTTAGGTTTTAAGAAGGGAGAATCGATCTATATCAACAACCATGTGATATTCCAGATCCTGTATAAAGAAGACGCCGAGAATATTGGAAAATACGACATTGTTGGTTTTGAAGTCTATCCTCAATCGTAATTATTCATCAAAATATGGGGGAAAGTGTTACTTATATATACTTGTTTTTAGGATTACTGATGGTGAATGCTCAAGAAAGGTTGTGGAATATGAGAATCAATTGGTGCATCAAAAGAGATCCACTGTTACCTTTACTTATTCTGTTAAATGGAAACAGGTAAATCAACAGATAAAAGCAAGTGACATTCTTTATTCATCAGTATTTTAGGTGAAACCAACTGAAATCGAGAGTAGATGGGATGCATATCTGGTAAAGCCAAACCCTGACCGACAAACTTACTCCACCGTCAATGGTGTGATTGTTACTGCTAACGTGTCGGTAATCATCATGCTTATTCTTCTAAAGACAGCGCGTAAGGATAATGGTAACGGGGCAAATAGTGTCAATCAAGATGATAATAAGGAATTCAAGGTAAAGCAGAGACGGATGATAAAAAAAAAAAAAGTGCTAACATGTAATACACACAAAGATGTATGATGATAGCGATGAGATTATTGGTTGGAAGTTAATTAACCGTGATGTGTTCCGTCGTCCCGTTTATGGAGGCTTGTTGACACCAGTGATGGGATCTGGTATCCAACTTTTGATTGCAGCCTTTGGTATCATTGGTTGTTTGTTTATGGGCTGGTATCATCCTGCTGAGCCTGGTTCGTTAACAAGATGGCTTACATTCTTTATTATTTTGGGAGGGTAAGCAATTGACAACAATGTGTGGTGCATGTATTTATCGTTTGTTCTCTAGTGTTCCAGCTGGTTACTGGAGTGCCAGGATTTATAAAGTATTCCGTGGAAAGACTTGGTTATTGAATAGTATCTTGACATCCTGTATTGTACCTGCATGCTTTGCCGTCGTCTTATTCTGTCTCAATATCATCACATGGTCCCAGCAATCCTCACTTGCCCTGTCCTTCTCTGGTTGGGCTTCGCTCATTTCATTGTGGTTGTTTGTATTGGTGCCTGTTACACTTGCTGGTGCTTATTTTGGCGAAAAGGCTGATAGAATCGAACACCCCTCGCGCACTACTCAAATCCCTCGTATCATTCCTGCAAAGAAGTGGTATCAATTGGATGTTATTCGGTAAAGCAAAAGAAATGCTGAAAAAGAGAGAGATAGAGGGCTAACATTACTGTATAGTGTCGCATTGGCAGGTATCATTCCATTTTCCATCATCTTTTTAAACTGGCATGAGCTTCTTGGTTCAGTCATCAAGGGCGAACTTTATCTTTCCATCGAATCTATCGTTTACTCTTCAACATTGATGCTCATCGTTTCATCCCAGATTACAGTCGTCCTTGTGTTTTTACAATTGTGCGCTGAAGATTATCTCTGGTGGTGGCAATCCTTTATTTTGGGCGCCTCCTCTTCATTGTACATGTTCATCTATGGTGCCTTTTACTATATGCAAAAGTCTACCATCGAGGGCGTTGTAGGTGGCACCATCTTCTTGTCTCATCTCTTTATGGCATGTGCTCTTGTTGGCTTGTGCACTGGTACTTTGGGTTTTATCAGCACTTACATTATCATTAGACGTATTTATTCTTCAGTAAAGGTAAGAATGGAAGAAAGAGATTTTTTTGTTTTGTTTTTAACTTATATTCTTGTTATCTATTAGGTTGATTAAATGTATATAAAAAACAATCCCGTCATCATTTATTTAACTTTACTTGAAAGTCAATAAACAATACATTACATTTCAAACGATTATTATACGTCCTATTTTCAACACGGAGCAAACCACATTAAGACTAGTGTAAAACAGGTTGATATACTTCTTTATTTTGATACATGGTTAGCAATGAAACTGCACATCCTAATATTATTGAGATATTCTCTTTTATTTCGTATCAATATCCACCTAAGCCCATAACACCTCTGAGGGAGAATACTTTATCGCATCATTCCTTTTAATAGTGACTAACGGTTAGAAACAAGAAGAACACACACACATACTTTATTGAAGCATTATCAACATGATTTGTATATCCAAATATTGCCCAACAGTACCACCAAGAATCAAAAATAGACATGGTACGATACTATAATTGATACCTAGTGACACCATAATACTGCGGCAACAGCATACATCAGCCTGGATTGGAAAATTTGAGTTTGCTGTCCTTCTTTTGCTTCTTTATTTTCAAAATGGATAATATTCCTCCTGAAATTCTGCACCAAATTTTCATCAAAGTTCACTTAATTGACAGGCTAGAATGCATGCGTGTTTGTCGTATCTGGTACGATGTCTTGGACCGCCAAAGCTTACTTTATGACCTTGAAATATCAGATTCTCAATATACTCAGTTGCAAGAAATGTTGGAACTTCAACACTATCGAAGACTCCACTTGGAGTATCTCACGCTAAACGTTCATTCTTCCGCTTTTTTCGATAAAAGAACACTTTGCAACATGTTTCCAAACTTGCGAGAAATCGCGCTTTTGCCCCACGTTTTTTCTGGCACAAAACAAAGGTACATGAACAGCCCATTTCAACTTACAAATGAATCATCGAAATTGGAGAGCATCAAAGATTATGGTGAATGTGAATTGACACGCCAGCTCATCATTTCCAATGCATGTCAACATCTCAAATCTCTGCGACTAAAAGCCGGTATATTCTGGCATTCAACTGATTTTGGATTCGCTCAGCTGAAGAATATGCCATTTTTAGAGCACCTCCATCTATCTCCTATTCGAATCAAGTTGAGAGATTTGGAATTAATCCATGATAATTTACCAGCAATCAAATCGTTGGACCTTCAGGCAGAACTCATCGCTGGTGACTTCCCTCGTGACATTAAGCCCGCATTATTAGTCACCAAATTGAAGATCGACCTCGAATACAACCAAGAATTAAACACGCACATTGAATTTTATAGGTACATGAGCGAAAAATACCCCTCTATAACCACTCTTCTCCATGATGACACCGCCATAGATGAGGAAGAGCCTGAAAATTTACAGGTACTGTTTGAAAGGGGGTTGTTTCCTTTTTTCCGATCGATCAAACCTCAAATAGTCAGATTTTGTTTACAAAGCTACTATGATGGAATGTACCCTTTCAAGAAGTTCGACGAGTTTGGTTGGAAGTTGGAAGAACTCGAAATAATGTCAAATGTTGATGATCACCACTTTTTCCAAGAAATTGCACAATCAGAACAATCCAAATGCATTCAAAAACTCAGTTTAATAGAAAATATGTGTGTACCGATAAGCATGCTAGGTAATATGGAGACACTGACAAGTTTAAAACTTGAATATTTCAACGCCACAAATTTGACGGAAAACACCATCAACCTTAGCGAGCTTATTGAGTATGCCTCTCCAACGCTCACAAGCTTAACCGTATCAGCCATCAACTTGATAGTCAATGAATTCACCTCCAAACCATCCTCCATAACATATCTGGAAATTGAATACACGAACTTGACACCACCCGTGACAAAACTCTTGGCGACGAACTTTCCCAAACTATCGGTATTAAAGTACTATGGTGGTTTAACTGGTACTTTCACAATAGCATTGCCAGACCACAATCTAAAGGAATTCAGTGTAACAGTAAGGTACCCAAGAAATTCATACAATGATCTGTCAATCAAAACAACATGTGGTGGTGAGGTTCAGTACCATGCATTAAAACAAGATCAGCCCAATCATGAACAGTCTACGCCCGAAAGACTTGTCCCTGTAACAAAGGAGGAGTTTGTCGCTCTGTCTACATCGAATACACTGGCTTTTGTGTGTTCTTCTGTAAACAAAATGCTCTTTTCTGTTAATTACTATTAGTCTCCTACCCTCTTTATATATATTAACAAATATTTGCTCATAATACATTGCAAGATTCAAATTTGTTTATTGTGTATATATTGAAACAAAAAATTGAAGTACCATGGATTCCGATTGGTGCAGAGATATTTCCACCAAAAAGACATCATTAATGCATTCTGAGGACGGCACCAAGGCGTTTCATGAGCCAGTTAAAACAACATATTTCAATAAAAAGACTTTTTATAATTAACATGGTCACGCATAGTTTCATAATACATCCTTCTACTTTATTATTCAATACAACAATATTCATATGATTTACAAAAGGGTATGCATATCATTTCTGATTCCAAGAATTTATTTGTAACGATGGTTTCTTCAAATAAAGAGAATGCGACAGGTGATCTAGTTCATTTAATTTGAATAGTAAATCATACCATATTTGAGATCCAAGAGGAGAATAGGAAGCAGTATATGTGCTATTATTTACGAATATGGGCATGATCCACTTTGAACTATACACCTGGATCCATTA
>VCJI01002655.1:0-12670 GCA_024139395.1 Backusella morwellensis | reverse complement strand
CTCTCTCTCTCTCTCTCTCTCTCTCTCTCTCTCTCTCTCTCTCTCTCTCTCTCTCTTTGTTGAGTTGCTCAACAAATCCATGAATACTCTTCCAAATGCGACAACAAACTAGAACATAAAATATATATACGTTTTATTGAGTTGAAGGCCGGGGTAAATCGATTGTTTTAATACGGTTTTGTTTGTTCTTTCGCCATTGTCTAATTTGAGTAAAGCTCTCCTGGCCAAGTTTGAACACTAACAAAATAACATGATCCGTCAAATCAATATACTCAAGTCTAAAATGTGATATATTTCACTCTTCTTCTTACATTCTTTCTCTGTTTCGTCCAGCTTTTGAATAAACTCATTTCCAACCACCACATGACCAGATGTTTGTGCGAAGTTCATTATCTTGAGCATACGGTCTTTGAATGCCTTTGATAACCGTTACTTTTTAACACGCACATACACTGTAATAATACTAATTGGTCTTACCTTTTCTAATATGCCAGGCAGTGCGTCGTCGACTATGAACTCTAATAGCTTTAAACCAAAAAGATAGAAATACGGACAGAGAATTCTATAATCTACAGTCATTGGATCTGCATCCAGGACATTTCGAACTTTGGTGCCGTACATCTTTGGTAATTCTATTGAGATTAATGAGCTAGACTCTAGGTTGGTTAGCGTATGTGTAAATGTGTGTGGTGGAAAAAGCAAGTCAATCTACCTCTCGTCCGGTAATCTACAAGTATATTAAATCATGTTAACAAGTGTGCATTTACTCGACAGCAATGGTCTTACGTGATTTGAGCAAGAGGTTTTGCAACCCAATAAGGAAGCTCCATACGAGAATTGGTTTCAACCTATCATTTATGTGGTATTCTAGTGAGTGAGTGAGCATATAATTATCACCAATAAACACGCTACCACCGAGCCATCGCCAGTGAGATTGATATCCTGGGCAAAGTCGATAAGGGCTGTGCAGGGTATTTTCTATGTGTTTTGATGCCATCAATAATCAATATTAAGCACGGTGGATTGGGATATTTACTGTTTGCTCTGCTAAAATACAATCGATATCATAATAGTCGTCGTTCTCCATTAGGAATGACTAAATCGCGAGAAAAAAAAAAGGGAAAAATGACATGGAATATTTGAAACGCGACAGGCTTTTTGAATTGAATTCAAGTCACGCGTCTGACTAAAAATGATGATTGACAGCTTTATTTATCGTGAATAGAGCATTTGTTATTATAATTGAAACAAAAAAAGAGAACTTTGCTCTCCTTTCTTTTGGGATTTTTTAAATTGATTATAAATATAAATAAATTACAGGATAATAATAAAATACATAATAAAAAAGCATTATTCCTCGTTTGCCTCTGCCCACTCCTTGATTGAAATCAGCATATCAATAATCTTGTCTTCATTACCAGTTAAAACATCTAAGAAAACGATTCATTAGGATTGGGTTTTCTTTTTTTTTTCTTTTTTTTACTATCAAAGATGGTTTACCTTGAGCTGAATATTCATTCTCTTCTACGCCAATGTCAGCCATTACTTGAAAAGCCTCTGCTATATTATTATCAGGAGTATTGGTATCTTTTGAAATGGTTTGCCCTGAAACAGACTCCAAAAGCTCAATTAATATTTGGCCGGAGCGGAATGACTCGGATAAATCATCAATTTTGGTGCTTTGTAAATGTGAATTGATCCATTCAATCAGGTTGACTTCATACCATGGTCGATCCTCCCCCTCCTCTTCTTCTTCTTCTTCGCTTGTAGAGAATGAACTGTTTTTGTTTTCATTGTTTATGGCTTCTTCATCATCCGGATATGCTTTTATTATGGTTTTATTGGCTGTGTCTTCCTTGAGGGTGTCTTCCATCCACATGAGAGATTCATCCGCTTTTTCTTCCGGATTGTCTCCTGTATTAATATCATGCATTTGCTTTTCAAAATTTGTTTTATACAATATCACAGATGGCGGTCTAGGTCTCATTTTCTGGGCAATGTCGAGTGGCACTGTAGACATATTGTTTGAAGAAACAACCGGTGCTATATATATATATATATATTAATGAAATAAGTATATGGTATCCATCTGTATTGAGATGTGACTTTGATCTTACCACACAAGTCTCGTTTAATGGTGGTTTTCATCAATGCTTGCATCCATTTTTTCATTTCGTCTGCACTATCAGCATAGAATTGAAACACTCTCTCGCGATCATGATACAACTTGAATCCAAATCGTTTATTTCCTGTTGTACTTGGATCAGCAATGACTCGGTAGCCTTGCAAACAAATGATGCCCTTCATTTTATTATCCTTGGAATGATAATAATGATAAATAAGATGACTCATTCTTGGATAATAACTCCTAGCTTACCTTTGGATTTTTGAAATAGAATAAACTAGAATCTCGAAGAATAAACCAGCGTTTGTTCCATGTTTTAAACCGATCACTTCTTTTATGTAGCCAGCCTTCGTGTTCAGTTCTATCTTCCAATGCTGGTACAGGAGGGGTAGGTGGGGCATCTTCTGCAATCATTAAACTTGTATGACTTGCTCGAGAAATGGAGGTGTTTCGGGAACTTGCTTGATCAATACTGATAGCAGATCTCCTGGTAGAAATTGTATTTGTATTTGATCTTGGGGATAATATGCTCATATTGTCCTGAGATTGAGGTCGAATTGATTTTGGGGATTGAATAGACGATCTGTATAACGAGGACGAATAGGATAGAGAGTCTTCAGATGTATACTCTTTTGGAGAACCTATTGTTTTTTTTAGAGGAACATTGTATTTTTAGTTAGTGATAATGATATTTTTTTTCAAAAAGATAAAGTGTAATTACCCTGTTTTGACGAAATTGAAGAATTCAAGCAAGTGACTACATTAACACTCGATTGATTTCCAGGAATAGACCCACGTCTTGAAGATGGAATATTAATTTTGCTATTACTGATGCTTTCAACAAATCTTCTTAAAGCGTCAATAGAATTCATGATGCGGTATCTTCGTCCGTATGCAGTGATGCCCAACTCTTTTAAGCCATCATGTGTAAGATCGAGTAAAACATCGCCTGTAATTTCCTGACCTATTTTAATGTAAAGAACAAACAAATGTTAGATTTCTGTTTTAAACATCCTAGAGGTTTTCCAAAATAAAGTATTATGTACCAATAAAGTGATCGATAGCCATATCTAAACCAGCGTATTCTAGCCACATGATAACATCGTCAGTATTCCAAAAGAGTGGGCAAATATGACTCTGTCCAAAGTCACCAATGACTGTATCTTCTTTTGATCCAGATCTTTCTGTTGAGCTGGTTCCTCTGGAAGAAACTGTGGATCCTGATTTACGGCGAACAATACCGGTGTTTATAGAATTTCGATCATGATACATATCTTTACTGGTATAAACAGATGTAACTCTATTCATCCCGGGCTTATCGGGAGAGGTATAGTTCATAGGAAATAACCCTATTTCTCCTTGGATATTGCGACCCTATAAAAAATAAGTGTGTTGATAAATTCAAGAGCGTTTTAATTCAGTGTATATAAAATAAGTTTTACCTGCCACCAGCCGTCCATAAATTGGTCGTCTTTTTCGAGAATAATAATAGGTTCACCAAAATTAAATGCTATTTCATCATCGTTTTCTGCTTCAAAGTTGTGAATTGCGTAAACAACGTTTGGATAAGTCATATTTCGATTTATTGAGCGTGTGATAAATGAGGCATAAAAAAAGTAAAAGAAAAAAAAAAAGAAAGAAAAGGCAATAATAAAAGTTATGGAGAAAAAATAGTTTTTATATATTTCTTATTATGTCTATTTACAAACTGTTTCACATTGAAAGGAGTAACTATTGTCATTGCAAGTAGAAAAAAATGAAAAGGAAAGAGGAAGAAAAAAACGTGTATGAATTGCGGAGCAGACTGCTTCTTTCCACAAAATCGAGATCAATCGATTATTTTGGGATATTTAATATTTTTTATAAAGTTACAAGCTTTTTTTTTATATGCAAGATATGCATAAATGCTAACTTTACATATTATTTCAGACAATCAAAGTGTGCTTTTACATGTCTTTCCCAAGAATTGAGCAAATCACCTTCTTTTTTTCAATACATGAATTTCGTATACATTGATTAACTGAATCCGCTATTTAAAATGCGTAGTGCCATCATGAGATTTACGAATGATCCTCAAAATATTCTATTCGTAGTTACACATTTTACTCATAAGCTACTCCTTCTCCATTCCCCTTAGACCTAAATAAATTGTGATAACCAATTAGAGTATCATTGCCAACTTTATCCTTTAACGTCACCATGTCTCGTTTTTTATCTTTTTTATTTATGCTAATACTATTTTTATATGATAAAGTATTAGTTTATACAAGCTTTTTACTAAATAAACATGAATTTTCTGTTTAAAAAAATGTAAGGGATAAATCCTACATTGGAGCTGCAAGATCCTGTTATGAAATGCATAAAGTAATTTTGGATAAGGAATTTTTCTATTGCCATTTAAAGTTTAAGACATATAATTTTCCCTCCTCCTTTCTTTTGAATATAAAATTAACACGTTCATATATAACTTTTTTTTTTGAAAAAAGAAATATAACAGTAATGGTAATAGTAAAGATAACGTTTAGTAAATGTAATTATTGCATTTATTTTTTTATGTATTTAAAACAAAATCCCTTAAACACCAATCAATATAGTCTATTAGTTGTATATTCATTCTGTATTGGTGAATGGTTTGTAGTTCAATGATCTATGATTATGCTTCTAGAATAATAATATATACAACTTGCGAGTGAACCACTATAGTATAGTTTGAAATATATCTTTTTTAAACACTGAGCCTTAAATACTAAGAGAACATTAAGTATAAGGCAATTACTAGTCGTGATATTTGATATTATTCAAAGTAATCTTTGATTTTGATACATCTCTTTGAAGCTCTTTTTAACTCGAAGAAAGAAAAAAAAAGAAGAAAGAATAATGAATACAATGTTTTATTTATCTTTACAGTTCAACACAACTTGCATCGATCACCAACAGGCAAATTCATGCAGGCAATACATCATACTTTTAGTATCCCCTCCCCCTCTGACTCCTCGTAATAACAATATTTCGGTTCAGTTGAAATTATATCCAGCAAGCAATTTATAATTCAATGAGTTGTTGTGTTATTGATTAAACTTTCATTTTAGGAGTATTTATATTATATATTAATGTATATATTTATCTCTTGTTGACGAAAACACGGTCCATTCTAAATTAATTGGGTTTAGCATATAGTAGTTATTGTGGATCTACGATACATGTTACTAATATAACCTGCTTGTTCAGCAATTGTAATATCTATAATTATCACTATGGCCGACGTTTTGGTAGTCATTACCAATTCCTATCAAGTTGTCTTTTTCTCTCGGTACTTGTTTTATCCGTTGTTTATAAACAGATATTTTCTTGGATGGCAATTGATTTTGGTAGTTTCCCTCCTTTGGTAAGCTTGCCAAATCAAAACTACCCGTCTCGCCTATATCATGGAACAATATAATCACAGTTTCACTGTGATATAAAGACGGAAGAAAGAGATAATAGAATAATAGTAAATGGAAATAAGTGTATTTATTATAATCTCGAATAAAGGCATGATATCTTGGTTGATGTGTGTAAAAATTAAATATATCAGAATTGATCTATAGCGATATATCTGTATCAGTCGGGGAAACAGTGAGCGATTCAAATGCACTATAGAAGCTTTCAGCTGGTGAAACTATGCTGTCATACTTGGGTACTTGGAGAAGCTCTTGCTCTAGCAGTGCCATACGTTGGCTCTGTACTTGTAAATCTGATCGTAATTCCAGACTCTAGATAAATAAATAAATAAATAATACATGAGCTTTAAACGGAGCCTTCTTTTTCTTTTTCTTTTCTATTGTTTATAATGATATTTATTACTTGTTTATATAAATCTAGTCTTGCGGAAATGTTATCCTCTAAATGATACAATCTCAATTTCAAATCAAAGTTTTCCTTTTTGAGATCTTGAATAACCTTGTATATTTTTTTAAATAAATAAGTTTTATTGCTGGTGACTTTGCATCAAGGGTGTATGTTGTTACCTGTTCAATTTCTTTTAATGGAGCTATTTTGGTGACATTATAATTATTGTCGACTTGATGTATGGATGTATCAATTGAAAGTCTCTTGGGTAAACCAGGTGGTTTACCTAAATAATTGTGCCTTCTCCAAGGAAAAGCATTATGATTCCTCTCAGTGTACATTTTTATTATTATGATAACAAAAGAATAAGGAAAAGAAAGAACAATGTGTATACGTACAATATTGTTTAAATAAAGTTTCCGATTTTTTTAAATTTATTTGTTTGTTTGTTTGTTTGTATTTATAGATATATATGCGTGTGTTTGCTTGTATTTACCATCTTGTGAAAGGTGATGCTTGAGGGATTGAAGCATTATTATTGTTATTGTAACTCTCACTCATGACACCATCTGGGTTAAAAGTGAAGCCCTTAAACTGCTCTTGCATCGTCTTTGAGATGTGGGATTCGTCCGCCATTGATTCAACAGGGGCCTCAGAGGTGAATTCATCATCGAAATTGGTTGTGTCATATACATTTTCTACAACGGGCTTAAAAGGTGGCTGTAGCTTCTTTCTCATTAGACTGTTCCAATCAATGTTTTTGAAAAATGGATGAAATCTGATTTCATCAGGCGAGTTGTTGCCCAGGCGTGTATTTGGATCTCGGTTTAAAAGCTATACAAAACAGGAGGTACGATTAATATAGCGGAATCACACCAAGCCACGCATCAACCCATACTTACACCGCATAATAGACTCTTTGCTGATTCCGACATGTCCTGAGGGAATCGAAGCTCATCTTGTAATATCTTTCTATACATTTCATTTGTGTTTTCATCATAAAAGGGAGGTAGACCTGTCATCATCTCATAGAGTAGCACACCCAGTGTCCACCAATCAACCGACTTTGTATAACCTTGCCCTAATAGTAGCTCGGGTGCCAAATATTCCGGTGTACCACAAAAAGTGTTTGTGCGTTCATTTTCCTTCATGTTTAATTTACAAAGACCGAAATCACATAGCGCAATATGGCCGTTGTAATCGATCAAGATGTTTTCAGGCTTAAGATCACTAAATATTTGTGAAGATGCGTTGTTAAACGGCAATACAATATACATTCGCGTATGATTTTCACAGACTTACCGATATACTACATTGAATCCATGTAAACACTCCAAAGCACAAAACAGCTCTGCTGTATAAAACTTTGACCTCTCCTCGCTAAATCTACCCTCGACCTGCAAGTGGTGGAATAGCTCACCACCATTAATGAAAGCCAATACAAGATAGAGCTTGTCTGGGCTCTGGAAAGCGAATTTAAGAGGCACAATGAATGGATTTCGTACCTGGGCCAGCACCGTCTTCTCTGCCATGGTGTGCGTCACCTCTGAGCGTGAGATGATGCGTGATTTACGCAGCACCTTCATGGCATAAATACGGTTTGTATCCTTTTTACGCACTACATATACCTTTCCAAAGCTACCTCTGCCAATCACACGCAGCAAATCAAACGAATCAAACGAGATGGCCGGTTGATCCTGCTGCAGATTCATACAAGTAAGTAAGTGAGTAAGTAAGTAAGTAAGTATCCAATTGAACTGTTCTATGACTTACTTGAGAAGTATAACACAATTGAATAAACATGGAGCCTGTGCCACCTACGATATTAAACAATTGGTTTTCCAGATGATTAGGAGCAAAATTGGGCTGAATCTTTACGGTGCCCAAGAAATAGTCGTTATTCGTTCTAGCAGGCACCGTTGTCTGAGTCTCTGGCGGATGGCGTAAATAAATAGAGATCGAAACCTCCGAAATACGAGACACATCGCTATTTTGATGATGATTAGACTTGCTATCACCGCTTTTTCTTGTTACTTACAAACTTGCTCTGTAGTTGTAAACGGGATTAGAGGTGTCTCCTCCCAAAGCATCGATCAAGATTTCATTCTTGTCAAATTCCAACACAATGTACGGTAGCCACCAGTGCTGCTTTCTATGGAAGGACTCGCGTTTACTGCGCTGGAGAATAGGCACCGACGTTGAGTCAGGCACCTGGGCACCTTGAGGCAAGGTAATGTCTTTGGCTTCACATACACGAATGTGAAGCACACCTGAACGGGGTTCCTGAGAGATGGCTATTATACGCTTTTAATACACTTTATACTTTTATATTCATTTCCATGTTATTACCGTTTCCAGTGTTCATATTACTATAGATTTGGATGTTTAATAATATACACAAAAGAAAGGGAATAAAATAGCAATATAATAATAAGGAACAGATATAAATATAATTGAAAAGCCGATAATAATAATAATAATAATAATACTCCTTGCGGACAGAGTAATATTATATGTTCTTTACAGAGTCACACACGATCCAGACATTGTCTACTTTGAACCAAATCACCTAGTGTTTCCACCAATAGGAATGCCTGGATTCACTATTCCATATTGCTATAATTACATTTCTCCACTATAGAATAGAAAATAAGCTAAAAAAGAGCATGTTTATTATTTTAATTGTAATTTCCATATTAGGCATAGCTTAATTATCCACCGTGTAAAGTAGAAATAAACACAATCTCATCCTTATTCTCTAGCTCGTATTCAAGCTCATCACACAGCTCCCAATCAACGTTATTAATCAATACAAGAATACCAGGTCGACTATATTTGTAAATAGATATGGATTTATATTTATATTCATTTTCATATTCATATTCATATATGTATTAATTAAGTATAGTAATAAAGGAGTTGGACTTACACTGTCTCCTTTTCAACAAATAAATCCTTCTTTTCAGTCATCATATTGTCGCGTATATAGAATATCAAGTCTTGCAGCGTCGACTTTTTATCCTCGTTGTTCTTTGCAGGAAACTGAATCGTGTGCTTGCTGACATTTTGGAACAAGAGCTCCATGCCGCCACTTTGTAACGAATTGTTTATATGCATGCCACCAACACAACTCTTGTCTTGTTATTACATACCTAAACTCAATCTTGATGGTTAAATCTGACATGTTATTAGTAATAATCGCTAAACAAGCACACATTGTCGTCTTGAGTTATTTTTATTAAAAAAAACTGTGGCTGCTTTATAAAGTTGCAAGACAGTCACATTCATGCTCATCACTTTGCTGGCCTACTTGTTGAAGAATTGGAAGCAGATGACAATACAAACTTGGCTAGTCAAAGTAATCCAAGAAGGCTAACGCTTGCAAGTTATCAGGCGATGTATATAAGCCTACCTTCTAGCAAATTCAAGCATCATAGCAGAGATAGAGCATTGCAGCTTAAATCAATGATACAGCCAGCTTATTGTAAAATGGAGAGTGTTCTTTTAAGGAAATGAACTAGTACATAAATAACCAAAACAAATACCTCCTCATTCTAACTGGTTTAGTATCTACATTGTCCGCCTTTGATCAAAAGTCTCCAAAAAAGAAAAAGAAAATCTCGGATAACCTCATCCTTTTAGAAATGAATAAAAACAATATGAGCCCATTTGATGGAAGAAGTGGGTTTTCCTCAGAGTCAAGCACTTCACATGTCAAACAGCATAAATAAAGAATCAAATGATCCCAAAGGTCTTTTTTATGTATAAAGAAAAGAAAAGGTATCTTTTTTTTGATAGGCTCTATTTTCTACAGTACATTCTTTCTGGTCAGATAATCAAAACGCTTGAATGTATAACCAACAAAGGCAAGGTCCTTTTGAGCATTGACTGTATCTGTTTGATAGACTGCAATGATAATAAAAATGAATATAATGAATGTAATGGATGTAATATAGTATAAGACTTACTTTGATTATCAACTACTTCGGGCACAGCATCCAATTCCTCTGTGGGGAAATAGCTTGTGTCTGTGATGCTCTTTAATTGAGGCACATGAGGCGATCTTTCCTGGCGGATTTGATCCCAATTGATGCCATAAAAGAACGGATGTGCCTTTATTTCCTCCGATCCATTTCGTCCCAATCGATTCTCGGGATCACAAATAAGTCTATTGTTGCTGTTATTAAGAGCACATTTGCACACAGCCCTCCTTACCTTCGAATCAAATCCTCTGCCTCTCTACTGATGGGCTGATCATCGGGGAAAATCAGCGTCTCTCTCCAATTCATAATCTTTCGATATGTATCGTGGGGGTTCTCTGAGCAAAATGGAGGGTAGCCACAGAGACACTCAAACATGATGGCGCCCAACGACCACCAATCACATTCATTTCCGTATCCTCGCTGCAAAAAGATCTCGGGAGCAATGTAATCCGGGGTGCCTACCGTGGAGTAAGCCAGCGCCCTTCTGTTCTTCTTCCAGGTGGCAATCCTTTCCTTTTGTGTGTTGAGATTGATAAAGTCGGGCCCGGTTGAGTTCTGTGCGCCTTCTAGTAGGCGCTGATAGTATTGCGAGTCGTGTGTTTTGTGGAATCCTGTTGAGAGTCCAAAATCAGACAGCTTGATGTGGCCGTCCTTGTCAATCAGAATGTTATCCGGCTTGATGTCACTGCAAAGCCATGCGTGTTAGTTGCGTGCAAATGGGGTTATTTCCTGCGTTCTTACCGATGAATAAAGCCGAGATGATGGATGGCCTCCAAAGCAAGCACGATCTCAGCAATATAGAAGCGAGTGACAGGTTCTGAAAAGGTGTCGTATTTAATCAGCATCGTCATCAAATCACCGCCCGGTAAAAACTCCATAATCAAGTAAAGATATTGTGCATCCTGGAATGAAAAATACAGCTGAACTACCCAAGGCGAGTCAGCTTCGGCAAGCACATCACGCTCTGCTTTGACATGCGCAAGCTGATCTTTTTTAAGCATCTCTGATTTCTTCAATGTCTTCATTGCATAGATTTTGCCTGTATCGCCAGCTTGCACTAAGCGTACCTATTTTATATTATATTATGTGTTATTACTCTGCTCAGCGTGCTCCTCCTTGTTGCGATATTTACCTCACCAAAGGCTCCCTTACCAATCACTTTGACAGTAACAAAGTCTTCAAGACCTAGACGAGTACGACGCAATCTCAAGTATTGCGACTCTTTTCTGCCCAAAGATAAGAGCTGTCTCTTTTTCTTTTCTTCGCTGCAGTGTTCAGTCGCTAGCTTATTTTCAACTTCTGTGCGTCTATTGGGTTGTGGTATACAAGCGTGTGTTGGTATTATAATCATTATTGCTTGCTTTCTTTTACCTTTGGTTTCTTTCAAAGGCTTGGTCAAGAGCTGTTTTGTAATAATGCTCCAGGCGTAACTTTGCGGCAGTTGCTCTATCAAGCACACTTCGAGGAAAGCCCTCCGTAGAGCGGTTAAACGTATCTAATTGAGGCTGCTGGTAAAAGTAAGTAGATGACGCATCTGCAGCATTTGGAAAGCCTTGTTGCTGTTGCTGCTGTTGTGGATTAGTGTATGTATAGTCCATTTACTATTGTATTATAATATATAATAACACACTATTTTACAAGTATTTTATTAAATAAAAAATGGAGAAAAAAAGAAAAAGAAAAGAGAGAGTGTGTCTGAGTTTGTGATTCTTCTGAGTCAAAAGCTCCTACTGTTTTTTTCAAGAAAATGAGAAAAAATTACAAATTAATGAGAAAAGAGGGGGAAATAATTGAGAAAATATTACAAATAAATGAGAAAAGCACAAAGAATAATTGAGAAGAATAGCATTTGCAATGAAAAACAATGGAGAGCACAGGGGTTCATTTAGATTTGAACACGATGGGCGGGAACAGATTATCATGATTTGTTGAATTTTGTATCATAAACCAAAAAAAAATTAGATATACATGAATTTGCTTTAGTTTTAATTCTACTTACGTCGTTATTGGACTATGGAAGAGGACAGCGATAACTGGCCATGAAGTTATTGTTTTTATTTTTTTACAAAACCGAAGTTTTAATTGGGACAAAACCGGAGTTTTAGGGGTTGATCACAAGAAAGGAGAGGCGGAAAGGAATGGAGAATATGAGGACCACGGTGAAAGGAGAGAAAAGAAGCGACGCAGATTGGCGGGGTGGTGTTGAGTAAATCTACGAAAATTGATAATTAGAAAAAATTAACATGAGCAAAGTAAGTATTTTTGTATCAACTTGTCGTAACCTTGTTTTTCTACTTGATACAAAAGTACTATATTACAAACATGCTGTTGGTATTATTCCATATTTTGAACATTGTAGGAAAGCAAAATCAGAAAACTAAAATGGCCCTATAGGTTATTAATATTTACTGAAATCTGTCTATGTTGCTTTGTTACTTTCTAGAAAATAAAGATACATCAAAAATGATGTTTTGATTGAACTGCTTCATTTCTACCGTTTCCTGTAGATGACTTGTAATACAGCAACAAATACATAAAGTACCCCAACCTCTTCATGTAATAAAAATAGATTTAGGACCCCATCGATGCCGCCCTGCGCTCTTCTTTTTTTTTAAAAAAAAATATATCGTCGTTTTTGTGATCCTTAATGGATGAAATACCAATGAACATAAAAACAATGGCTTTTCAAAATTCAGTAAATGTTTCTGTGATTTTTTATTAAAAAAAACTATGC
>VCJI01002654.1:60160-84043 GCA_024139395.1 Backusella morwellensis | reverse complement strand
ATTAATAAAAAAAAAAAAAAAAAAAAAGCAAATATAAACAAATAAAGGGGTCTTTTCTCAAAAAGAGGAGGAGTTTGATATATATAGAATTTATTTATTTGTTTTTTTTAAAGCGCCTATTCTTTTTCTCATTCTTTCCTTCTTCTTTCTGCACATTTATCTTTTATTAAACAGTCTAAAAATGACCCAGTTATATAAAGCGATTATTTTAGTAGGTGGCCCTTCTCGGGCAACACGTTTTAGACCACTTTCTTTGGATGTGCCAAAACCTCTGTTTCCTGTAGCTGGACAGTCTCTTATATCACACCATTTATCCGCCCTCTCAAAAATTCAGGGTCTGCAAGAGGTTTTGATCATTGGATTCTTTGAAAACACCGTTTTTCAACGGTTTATTGAAGATTCTGCTAATGAATTTCCTGATCTTCACGTAAAGTAGGTATTATTTAGGTATAGTCTCCCCTAAAAAATGAAATCCAACACTAAAACTAAAATTAAAAAGGTATTTACGTGAATATCAAGCTTTGGGCACGGCGGGTGGTATCTATCATTTCCGTGATGAGATATTACGCGGAAATCCACAGCAATTTTTTGTCATGCATGTAGATGTTGCTTGTTCCTTTCCGTTAGAAGAGATGCTGAAAGCGCACATGAGACACCGTGGTTTGTGTACCATGCTAAGTACAAAGGTAGTACAAAATGAATTCCTCGTTTTTTAATCTTATATTTTTTAATTTCTCACACATCTTAGATCGCTCGTGAATATGCTCACAAATACGGTTGTCTTGTCGCCAATCAAGATAATCAAGTTTTGCACTATGTAGAGAAACCCGAAACTTTTATCTCGGATTTGATATCATGCGGTGTCTATCTTTTTGACTCTGCTGTATTTAACGATATGAAAAGAGCTATTGATATAAAGAAGGAAACAGAGGATGATTATAATAGTGGTCTTTCGTTGGAACGTGATTTATTGCGTCCTTTATCACAGGAAAAGAAATTGTATATTTATAGATCAACTGATTTCTGGAAGCAAATCAAGACGTCTGGATCAGCTATTGCTGCCAATGCGGCTTACTTGCAACTTTATCTATCAACAAATAAAGGGAAATTGGCAATGAATAAACCTGGTGGACCGGAAATCATCGAACCTGTTTTCATTCATCCATCTTCTCAAGTGGATCCAACAGCTAAAGTAGGTTCATTCTTTAATATTATGAAACACGAATGTATATATCTCGTATGAACCTTATTTTTTGTTACAGATTGGTCCGAATGTATCGATTGGCCCACGTGTGCAAATTGGTAAAGGTGTACGCATAAAAGATGCAATCATTTTGGATAATGTTACAGTTGGAGTAAAGTATTCTATTCTATATATAAGATAAAAGGGATGTATATACTAATGTTTACATGTATAATAGCATGCTAGTTGCATCCTTCATTCAGTTGTCGGTTGGAACGGTAAAATAGGAGCATGGGCTCGCGTAGAAGGTAGCGCTGTCACTGACGACAATGAAGAAATGATGAAAAATGGCGTAAAGAGTCAAAGCATCACTATTTTAGGTAAATTGGGGAACTTATAATGATAGTACCATTCTCCTTTTTTTTTTCCTTTACTTACTTTATGTATAAACTAATAGGTAAAGAAGTATCAGTTTTGGATGAAACCATTGTTCGAAATTGTATTGTTTTACCACACAAAGAATTGAGATCTTCCTATCATAGTCAAATATTAATGTAACTCCTTTAACCCTTCCTCTCTCCCTTTATGTCTCTTTTTAAATTGGTTCTGTTACATAAAAAATATTGAGTCTCTTTTCATCTTTTATGAGTTCTTCTTAGCCTTCACTTTAAGGAGTTTTTTACTATTATTGCTTCATCTGCATAAGAATTAGTCGGAAAATGACATCTAGAAATTACTAGGAGAACTTCAATTAATTTAACCTTGACTTAATTGAAGTAGCAGAATCTATATTCAATTTATTACAGAATTTATCACATTAAACTATATAATAACATATTATCGGACACTGATTCCAAAAGGATGTGGATGAAGGTTTGTAGCGCAAAGTAGTAGATACAAGCTACATGTATACCATTATAATCCATAAAGCGTGCAAATTTTATATTTTAACAAGTATTGAAGACAAAAGTACATCAAGTATTTATGTATCCATAATGGCATTTTATTTAATATTTATTTTTTTGTTTACATTGCAGAAAAAGAGTATCTAAAGCATTCCAAAATCTCTATTAATATTGTCCCTCTCTTGCATCAATCTGAAAGCAATCATAAAGTAGTTTGGAACCCTGTATGAAACCTTCCAGTTCAAATAAAAATCCAACATTGACTTTGTTGAAGTGAGCAATTCTTTGGTAACAGCCTCCAACTCTGGATTTTGCTTGAGTTCAGTTTGATGCTTCTTTAGATTTTGGTACAATAAAAAGATTTGTTGAAGTAATCCGTTTACAGTTGGTGCGAGCATAGCATAGTCTGCATCGGTTAAACTGGTAGCTTGTGCGCATTCATTGGTAAAATCCAATTGTTCCTTCATTATATTTTCAGAGGACTTGGACACCATTTCTTGAAGTGATTTTGTCATTGAATCCTCGGGATTCTTTTTATTATTATCATGACTATATATTAAAAACTAACACTCCAAAACAAAAGGAAATAAAAAAAAATAAAAAAATAAAAAAACTTACATTGTATCTTGCATTTTCAATAAAAGTAGCAGGTAAGTTTACCCATTCCATCAGGTTCCTTATGTGACGATCACACTTTATAAATGGAGTCTCACCTGTAGCGTAAACTATTTCATTTATAATATTAAAAAAAATTATCGATTCTACTTTTCACATTAATAGGAGCAATTCAAACCTGATAGCAGAAAATAGAAAAGACAGAATAAATACAGCACTTTCATTTTTTTAAAAAGAAAAATACGATAACAATGGTGAAAGAGCCAAGCAAGTGGAAGAAGAAAAAAAAAGCTTCTTCTTAAAAAGAAAGAGAAAATTTAATATTCCTAGTTTAAGCATTCTTTAAAGCTTAAAAAAAAAAGATAGTAAAAGCTCCTCGACCCCTTCATATCTTAGGGAACTTTAAAAAGAAAATTTTTATTACACAAAAACTATTCTATACATTTTAAAAATATTTACAACCAAAAATAAAGAAACGAACTAAATATCATAACCAAAATAATGACTATTTTCATCAAGCTTATTTTTTCGCTCCAGTTGTATTTGAGCAGTAAAAGTACTCGCCCTCGCACAGACATGAGGTCTACCTGCCAAAAATGCATCTGCATTGACAGCCATCAACTTGTCTAGAATACCCAAATAGCCATGATCGGTCTCCGGAGCATTGATAACCTGCCACTGAGGTGGAGAATATGGATAGTTTTTACCAAACAAGGTGACATTTCTATGCTCATAAAGGTACTGAATAGCCTGATGATGCACAGGTCCAATATTGTCATAATGAAAGGTATCCGAGTAAGGGATGACCCAGGAACGCAATTCTTCATCGGTTGCCTTGTCACTAATTGCAAGATCTTGCTGCTCACGTGTGAAAATATGCGGATAATCTGTCAATAAAAATAGTGTCCCTGTGTGATTGATCTGATTGTCGAGTTGGGTTATTAAACTCCTGGCACAATCTAATAATAGTCCGTCCTCCTTACTAATCGTCTCCATTCTCCAGTGAACAGCCACATATGGTGACAGCGCAGCTGATGTGCTTTGTGCAAGTGACACAAGCTCTTTGCTATAGGGAATGGCTAGATTGGCTTGTTTGGCTTGTGAAAATTCGTGTCTAACAAATAGAAAGATAAGAAAAAGGGGCCTTTTTTTCAGTGTTTTTTTTGGTATTACCCAACAGCGTAATAAAGATCAATCACTTCAATATGATCATGTTCATAAAATGTATATGTCATATTATCTATTTGTCTAGTGATAGGTCCACCCCTCAAAAAATCAACAATTTTAGCTTCATCGATATAGCGCATGTGCTTCTTCTTTCTAGATGATGCTGCGGGATGCCATATAAACTCCGGGACATAATTCAGAGCCTCCTCTGTCATATCTTGAAAGCACTTAACAAGTCTCTTTATGTAGTGTTCTCTATCCCAGTACTTGTTACGTACAAGAAAGACGTTTGAAAGAACTGGTTGATCAATTTCTTTTCGCGCCTGTAACCATGCCCTATAATCTGCCATAGATATGGTCCGAAAATGATCTCGATTGGAGTTTGCCCAGCTCTCTTCATTGTAATAGAAGCCAAAGTCTCGTTTCTGACATGCTCCAATCCTGGATCCACTTACATTGGGTAGAATCAACGTACGATTAATGAGGCCAGCTGTAAATGCAATATGACGAACATGCAATTGTGCTCTTGTTTCTATATGTTATTAAAAAAAAGTTTAAAAGTGCTGCTTTACAAAAATAATCTTTTTTAAACAATGATATATCTACCTTGCTCTGGCACATGCACAAGGTTTATAAACCTACAAGGTCCTTGGCAATACTGTTCATCAATTTCCTTTCTCTTTGCTGAAATACTTTCGAGTACATATTTTTCTTGAGGCCTTTGATATATATAATATACTGATAGTGTAATTGTAGCGACACATAGAACTATATAAAATTGGGACAGGAATTTCCCATTATTAAACATATTTACAAAATTGAATTATAAAAAATGAAATATCAATAGGTTGCTTTTTTATTATTATAATTATACGTTATATTTAAAAAATAAGAGAAGAAAGGAACAAGAGGAAATCAAAGAATGGTGGCACTCTTTATAAATAAAAACAACAAGATGTTTAGTAACGCAAAAAAAAATAGTTCCGTTCTATATATATATGTATGATAAGCCAGAGCACTTTACCATAAGCCAAAAAAGTTAAAATGGACTATTAAATTTTAACAAACACTGCTCTCGTTCCATTGTTACGTTATGAAACGATATACACAACGGATCAATGAAAGATTGCAGTAATAAGCGTTTTTTATTTTTACTTTATTTTTTTATTTTATTTTTTATTTGTTTACAAATAAACATATAAGCCAATGTTTTTCCTGAGTCTCTGTTGAATGAAACGAGTCTACTGTTTATTTCAAGAAAATGAGAAAAAATTACAAATTGATGAGAAAAAGGGGAAAAATAAATGAGAAAACATTTCAAATAAATGAGAAAAACCAGAGGAATAATTGAGAAAAGAGAAATAAAGAGAATATTTCAGACAGTGAGCAAATAAAGAGATAGGTAACCATATAGCAAGGTCCATAAAGTCATATTACATACCAATGAGGGATAGCATGATAAAAAGTAATCGAGTAACGTATCAATAGGACAGAGTTTACTACCACAACTATGTCTGGCGAGCCAGACATACTATATTCCATTATTTTAGTACAATGCCTTGGGTTAATACCAATCTCTTCACCTCTCTTCACCTCTCTTAACCCCTCTTTTTTTTCTCACCAACCTTTTCTCAACAATTATTCTCCTTTGTCTCAATAATTTGAAAATATTTCTCAACAATTTGAAAATCTTTTCTCATTAATTTGAAATTTGTTCTCATTTTCTTGAAAACGAGTCTATGTAAAAATGTACTTTCAATATCTAAAAGCAACAGGTTACACTCAAATGTTGTGTTTACCAAATAAAGTTTATTTTTAATCTCTCTCAGCCATTTCATTTTAACTCGTACAATTTATCTCTTATGATCCCCAGTTTCTCTCTCTCAGCATATTTCTTATTATTAATACAATAAATGATATAAAATAAACAATAGCGGATCTCTTGAGATCCCTATATATAAAGCAAGTTACGCTCGTTATTGCTGACCTGAAGGTAATGTAAGAGCCCGGTTAAAGGTATCACAAATTCATATTTTATTTTTAGTTATCCTGCAGCGCAGAGTGATTTTGAACCATTCCGTTATCCAAGTGCTAAACGGATGCGTACTTAAAGATATGATCCATTTATTTATATCCAAAATTGACTATTTTTCTCCAAATATGAACAAGTCCCTCTCTTAATGTTGCAAAGTCTAAGCCTATTACAGATCAAAAACTTTAAAAGCGCAAATACATATGATTGCAATGGAAAACGATATTAAAAAAAAAAGATATTCTGAGAGCCTGGTAGCACAATTTAATGATAAATAGCATTTTACAGTATTTATTAAATGCTTGAGTTGGTGTCAATAAAAGAGAACCAGTCTGGTTTGAATAAATAAACGGTGATATAGCATTTTTTTTGAATTTATCTATCAAAATCGATCAAGCCTGAGGTATATAGATTTTTCCTTTTTGATTCGAAGATGAGCCATGTCAAGATGTGCCTGTCATTGTTTATTATGTACCATTGGGTATTTGTCCGTATGAGGAAAAAAGTTGAGTGATGGTTATCTGTAAACATTTCAATGCATAGATTTTTAGAGGTGGCACCTTGTCAGTTGCAAGAATGAGATAATTGGCTGTGACTCCATTAGACTTGTAAAAGTGCCAAAAAAGGCTCACGCATATATATATATCTTTTTTTTTCATGTATTTACCTCATGTGCTTTTGTATATATATGTACATTGGCGCAAGATACGTAAGTTTAAGCCTCCAAGTACTTCTGTTTATAGGTCACTTATAATTCTAAGCTTGCTTAGTAGTCCATAGTTTAGATTTATAGATAAAAATCCTGTACTATACCTGATCAAAGCAGTTTCTATAAAAAAGGGATTTGCATTTGGACATTGATTGGTATATGTGATGCTTTGAGTAATCATCATATCAATAATGTATACATGTTTGAACGATAATTCTAAAAGCTGGACAAAGAGGTCTTGATTTTTTATTAATGTTAAAAATACCTCTAAAGTTCTATTAAAACGAAAGGTTGCAATCATTCCATGAGTGAAAATAAAGAAATCAATGTGGATTGCTTTTGAACTAGTCTTGCACCTATTGAGGAGAGAGAGTAATGAAAACCACTTTTAGGATAAGTCTGTGGAAGGTCATTTTCAAAAGTTACTACATCGTCCCTGAAAAGAAGGTAAGCACATATCTATTCTGGATGTATATATAATCAGTGGTGTTCTTGTTTCTATAAATTTTTGATGTCTCCTTTAATTTGTAATATACAAGTGATACTGAAATAAGGATACAATTTGTCACCTTAATGTTTACGCTCTTCAAGACCTGATTGTTCACGACATTATAGTAGTAACAAGATATAAAAAAATATGTAGTCACTAGCTCAATTCATGCTCAGTGATGAATGAATCGCAATAACCGTTTGTAAGAAAAGACAAATAGGATGTATTAACGCTCTCTTATTCTTAACAATAAAGCATTTCTTTCAAGATGAGTGACTTTGGATAAAACTATTTATGAGATTCTTTAATTTAATTTATGAAAGTATTCTATTTACATTA
The DNA here is from genome assembly GCA_024139395.1 of Backusella morwellensis. Lineage (NCBI taxonomy): Eukaryota > Fungi > Mucoromycota > Mucoromycetes > Mucorales > Backusellaceae > Backusella > Backusella morwellensis. Next base: position 76,603 of record VCJI01002654.1, on the reverse strand, counting down.
TAGTGTATATGTATATATTCAATATATATATATGACAAAAAAATAACCTTCTTTTTTTTTAAAAAAAAAGAAATAGCCTCTTAACACAGTAGTGATCTGATACTCATTTCTATTTTTCTGTTTGAAGCAGTATTTACAGGCGAAGAATCTACAGGACCAAAGGGAGCCGCTCTTCGAGATATGGATTGAGCAGCAGAAGCAGCAGCATTCAATGTACTACTTGAAGTTTGCAAGAAATATTGCTGTGTAGGGTGAGTGACTTGGGTTGAAGAGGGAGCGCCTGTTAGCCGAATGGGAGGAAAGCGGGTGGATAAAGGACTCGAAGTTTCTGAGGCCTTGAAGAGCCGTCCGCCAATAGGAAGCGTGTGATATTTGGGAGTGGCTCCATCGCTAAGTGGTGCAACATTAAACTTGGGTAACCCACTGCTACTGGGGCTTCCACCGTCCTCTTTTTTTGGATCATGAGAACCTTTCATAAATGACATTTGTTTGTGATTTAATAGTGGCGTAAGTTGTCTATCATGCGGGTACTCCTTTGGGTTTTCGTCAAAGTTAAATATCTCGGACAGTGAACCCACCTTCTCTTGTTCTGCATGTTGTGACTGCTGTACCTTAGACTGCTGTTGTTGATGATGTTGTTCCAACATTTTCCCAGGAGAATCCAGTGAGGAAGGTGTGACGGGTGAAAGCATTGGAGAAAAGGCGTAAAAACCAGATGATGGTGTCTGATTTATATACTCATCCTCATTACAGCTGTAGGGTGTCTTTTGAGAGACTTCATACTGATGTTTTCGAAACTGTGCAACAATATATTGTTTCGGAAAACTCGAGACATCATAAAGGTCTGCACCCAACCCACCTCCAATATGAACGAGCACTTCGTAAAGCTCAAAGTCGCCCGACCGTTGCTTAATATGTATTGTGTCCGAGAATGACCTTGCTCCATTGGCTAGCATTTTTAATTGACTGGGATTGGTGCTACTAAACTTCTCAGACGTGCTTCGTTCAGTTTGTGGTAGTGATGTTATGCTGATATTGTTCTTTTTAAAATACTCAGTGGCATTATCGAGTAAAAGTCGGTGGAGTCGAGCAAGACGGTCCGAATCTTTTGGTGAAATAAAATCGTAAAAAGATCGATGTGAAAGTTCTTGAGGGTAGTAGCCCCAAGCTTTAATGACTTGGTCCGAAACTTTAGCACAACACACTTCCATTGACATGATAATAGTGATATTGTTATCTTCTACGGATATAGCACTAGTGGGCTGGGGAGTGGTGCTGTTATTAGCAGCCATGTTTGTGGTGATATCGTTGGTGGTAGTAAGTGTGGGAGTGGTCGTAGTAGTAGTTGTAGTAGAAGTATTAGTAGATCTCGGTGGTTGTAAACATATAGGGGTATTAGTACTGTTATTACTGTTATAACTACTGAACGCTGTTTCCTCGATGGCAGACAATGGTTCATTAGGTGAATTTGGCGAGTAATTGAATGTATTTGGGATGGGAGCAGCAGTGCTAGCGTTGGTGGTAGGCGGTAATTCATGTATAAAAGGCTGAGGATTAGCAGATAGTCTTACAACAGGCAAGGGTGGCTCTAGAGGTGTATCTTTACTAGTATAGTTGTTATTATTGCTGCTACTGTTATTATACAATGTTTCTTGTGATCTAAAAGACTCGATAGGCTCATGTATAAATGAGATAGTCGATTGTTGTGGGTGTAGTTGTGGATGAGGGTGAGAATGAGGGTGTTGTTGTATTTTTCTAGGAGTTTGATGATTTGGTGGAGTAGCGGGAGTTGGTACTGTTTTCATTGTAATAGCGGGAGTCTGGACGGTGCCATAAATAATTTCGTAATTATGTTCATTGGAGGAATATGGTTTTTTGTCTTTCAGCTTAGGTCTTCCCCTTTTCTTATGCTGCATGTCATGGCATGTATCGGCTTTATTTAACGAGACACATCGTCGACAGGGTCGGGATACTATTTTTTAAGATGGAAAAGGGTTAATTTAATATATAAAAAAAATGATTTAGAACAGTACCATCACATGCTAAATGAGCATTTTTACAGTTCACACCTAATAAAAAAAAATGGTAAAAGAAAGGTCAACACAATACATAAGCTTCCTTTTTCTTTCTATTTAAAATATGCTATTTCAACTTACAGGCACTTGGAACATGTGTTTTATACCCTCTTTTTGCGGGCACTGCAGTCGTTTTGGAATCAATAGTGCATTCGCCTGGTTTTCCCATGGAAACGCAACCTTTACATGGTCGATTTCCTAAATCGAGCCAATCTAATTAAAAACATTTTCGTATAAAAAAAAAAGTAAAATAATAGCAAAGTACCATCGCATTCTCTATCATATTTTTTACATTGGTTGCCTAGAAACAATAGTAAGAACAAGTCAGTTAATGAAGAAGAAAAAAAAATAAAATAAAAAAATGAAAAGACAAGTTACAAGCTTTCGAAGTGTCCAACTTTTTCTGGTTATTGTCTATATTAAACTGGGTTCGTATTACGCTCTCCATTGAAATACGGAAGGAACAATAAGAGAAAAGGGAAAAGAAATTGAAACAAAAAAAACAAAAAAAAAAGAAAGAAGTTTTAAAAATGAAAAGGCAATAAAGTCACTTCACTATTGATGGAAACCAATGTGACTCCGATTCCCCACATTTAATTATTATACTGTAAAGAATACTCTATCCGAGGAACTTGTTAATACAAGCAATACTAAGTATCTGTTGAAGGTATCGACATGGCTATAACATGAATACATGATTTATAGTTACAATATATAATCTAATTTACTCTACTTTATGATACTTCATCTGATATTTTAATGACCGATTCTTCGATTCTCATAAGTGTTAAATTCTCCCGCACAACCTATTTTAGGAAGGTGTTCGCACTACAAACTCTATATTTCCACTCAAATAAAAGGTAAGGTATTCACTGAAAACATTTATTTATATATTTGATTTATTGTGCAAGTTAAATGATTGATTGGTGGAATGATATCAGCCGCTATTACCTATTATTATTATTTGTAATAGGCCATCTATATGTATATACTAAGTTATGGCCAGTGTTATTCTTAAACTTAATAGCACTTGGTACATTGAAATTATTCGAGATAACAGGAACCATGCAAGTACTTAAGATTTTTGAAACAATCAAAGAGGAATAATCGTACTATTTGCCATCCAACTGCCCTTTGTTTACGATCAATGAATTAAGCTGAATTCAGTCTTCTCTTTCTCTTTTATAATTTAAAATATAACAAAGTTTAATATTAGTAATAAAAAAAAAGCCCAAAGCTTAAAGAAAATACGATTCAAGCTTTATTCGAGGCTAAAAAAAAAAAGATACTAGATATTGGTACCAATAAACAGAAATTTTGCCTACTGTGTGAATCGAACACACGTCCTTTGCTTTACGAGAGCAACGCTCTGCCAACTGAGCCAAGCAGGCGATTAGTGGCGGAGACAAAATTTTATTATAGAAGTCTGTATATGATTTCCAAAAAAGGAAATTTTTGAAAGTGTGATTTATAGCTGTTTTTCTTATAAACAATGTCTTCAAGACAAACAAAATACAATAAAATAATGCAAAGTTTTTGCCATACAAATTTGGTATATTTTAAAATATTTTTTGTATGCATTCAATTGATTTTAAATATTATTCCTGCTAATTTTTCTGAAAATTGATGTTTAAAAGTCATTTATATTTTATTTACTCTGTTATGAGAGCGTATGTGTTGAAAGTATATAAAGCTGGGCCTAACTTAAAGATCTGCCCATGGTATGTTAAAGTTAAATGATTTTGGTACCATCAAAAGTTATATTTATTTCATATGCAAGAGTGTCGTATTTTGTTGAGGTATTAAATTTAATAAGAATAAAAATGTTTGATCATTTATATGAGACAAGTAGTAGTTAAAAGGTTATTAAGGAATACTATTTTCTTTAATATTTGAAATATATGTAGAGTAAAGATATGCATAACATGAAAAATAATAGTTTATTGCTGATTTAATAATCTATAACATTCTGTCTCGGATTCTGATCTATTAGGCAATTTAGCATCAACCCAACCATTAAATCCGAATGTAGACGATGATGAACTAGGCTTGTTTGAGTCTCGAATAAACGTGTCTTCAGTGCCAATAATATAGAACATGTGGTAGCTATTTCTGCAGATTTTGTACTGCATACCCGATTTTACAGTGATGTTGTTTATTTTCTGAGCCTTATCTTTTAGGTTTCTGTAATAAAAATGAATTTTGTTAAAGATGATCAAGTCAGATAATTGTATCGAAATAGTACCTCTTTAAAAACCGTTGTCTTAAAAGACTTTGATCGATTCCTTTGGTTTCGTTAGCCCAATCAATATAATTTGCAACATATGTATCGTATCCACTCAAGTTTTGATCGATGTTTACAGTTCCATTATCATCTCCTAATAGCTGTATATTTAAAGTTCTATCATTCAGATTCTAATTATAAAAAATAGCATTAGTATTGTATTGGCGAGAGTGTCATAATAGTCATAAAGTAAAAACTCACAAAGGTCATGTGATATGTATTTTCCGACTGCTTAATCACTCCTGCTACTCGCGTTCTATAAGTAATCAAATCATTTTGATTTTCAACTTCGGCTCTATGTTCATGATGAAAGATTTCAAGCAGTTCTTGAGATTGGGTATCAGTAATAATAACATGAACCTAATGATATAAAACAAACTATTAATATCATTTATATATAAATATTCAAACGAGAACTTACATAACGTAATATAGAAAGCACAAGCTTGTCGATAGTAAAAATAATATAGGCACCATTTCCAAATATATAACGTGTGGATGCTTCAAAAGTCTGTTGATCCAAGTCACCTTCAAAAAGTTTGTCGACCAAGGATAGTAGTAAATGGTAATACCCTTTCTTTTCATCCATATTAAGAGCCTTGAATTTTCTGTGTGTCACACCCAGATTATATGCTTCATTGCGTGCATCAATGGCCTTTTCTGGATCCTGTTTAAATTCCAAGTCTAACTTCTTCATAGTATACAAGCGCTCGTACAGCGTTTGATATAATCGAAAGAAACAGTAAAATCCATTGTTACCAAAAAAGTTGAAGGTCTTTTTAGTATCTGATCCAGCTTTGATCTCTTCTTTTGGTACGTCAGTCATAGTTGGGGTACTTGATCGTTTTTTCTGTTGGAAACGCTTAGATCTTCTACGACCATCATCATCGTCGTCATCATCCCCATCCTCTTCAGCATCATATTCTTCGTCTTCCTCGTCATCATCCATGTCATCACCATCATCGTCGCCTTCGTCGTCGGTAGAATCAGTGGATTTTTTCTTATTCAAATTGCGCTTCAAGACACCTTTAAGTAGTTTATCGCCATCCTGTGGTTGAGGTCTTCCTCGTCGAAGTCTTCTATTAGCTCTAGCTATAGCTGATTTCTTTTTAATTGATTCAGAGTCTACTGATTGGACAGATTTATCATCATCGTCTGCTTCCATTAATTGAGTAGTGTCCATGATTTCCACCACCGAAGGTTCAACATCGCTGACATCAAAGTAAGCCGATATAAATGTGTCGATAAATTCCCGCATTTGGCCACAATCTTCAGGGTTGTAAACAGGCTGTTTCTCCAAAAAGAAGCAAATCATACGGGCAATATCCTTAAAGATGGTAGGGTCAGTAAACAAAGAGTTAAAGTGAGGGTTACTTTTTTGACATCTCTTTTCGTCAGCCTCTGCGACCAAAGAACGGGCAGCCAAGTTTTTCTTATCAGCCAATTTAAACGCAATGCCTTTGTAATCAAGTGATTTCTGGTAGTTTTTAGCTTCGACCTCTCTCCATATTTTGTTCCATTCACGCTGAGCTCTTTTCCATTCATCGTCTTTGTGTTTTAATCGTTTGAGTACAATTGGCACTGTTTGCATGGGGTTATTGTACAAAAGATCGATGATTTCGAGACCTTTTTCGTTGCCATAGACTTTCTTTATGATACGGCGATAGTTTGTTGTGCAGGTTCCACCAAGTCCAGGCGATAGTTTGCATGATTGTTTTTCTTGTACTGAAAGTAAGCTCATCTTCTTCACAATAGGTTCCAAAAGTGCAATTGTGTTGAGGTTGGCTTCGATATTTAAATCGTAGTCGTACCTTTCTTCTTCTACGCGATGGAGAGCTTCTTCATATTGGTTCTTTTTTGCAGTGACATATCCTGTATCCTCACTTGACCATGTGGGACATGACATGTAGTTATCGTTGAGCACATCCCAGCACAATGCATCTCTACCAGAGCAAACTGAACCTTGCCACGATTGAGAGATTTGGCGATAGCTCGGCCCACAAATGTAAGCGTGTTCATTCCCCAACATACTTGCTTTCGAACTTTGCTTCTCTCCGAGTGTTACATTATCTACAACATGATCCTTTCCTTCGTAGCCGATCAACTCCTTAAACCAATCAAATAATTCTTTGTTGCTTCCAATAAAGTTTTCCACACGGTTAACGAGGATGTCTTGATCGACCATTTGCTGACTAAATAGATTCAGAACCTTTACAAAGGCGTTGTATGTTGCATCGTTTGAGATGTAAGTCTCGACCCTTTTAAAGAATTCTGTCTCATCTTGAGTGAAATTGATTTTGAAATCCTCTTTTAGATCTGAGCGAACGTTTGATGTTTGCACTTCTGGCATATGGCTATTCTTTGATCTCTATTTATTATGTGATGCATTAGATTTAATGTATAAATAAATTAACAATAGTTTATTACCTTTGAAGACGCATCCACAGACATATGTGCCAGTCGTTTCTTTCTTTGTCTTGTTTCAGGTAAGAACTGCTTAAATTCTTTTAAAAGTTCTTCAGAGTCATTGAATAAAGTCTGAATTTCTGAAAAAACCTATTATTCATGTTATTATACATCCAAACATTTACTTGATTACTATTATTATTATTGTATTATATTACTTCTTGAATGGGCTTCTGATTTTTCTGGTAAGACTGGAGTATATCTAAAAACTGTTTATATACTTCAGGTTCATTAGCAAACTGGCCTTTGATTTTGTTGACAAAGGTAATAGCATGGTTAAATTCGATTGGCTCTTTTCGTTCCTGTGGCTGCTTTGTATTCAAAGTTAAATGAAGTTGTTCGCCATCGGTAACAGACGTAACACCTGCTGGCGTTGTCACTTTAATAATATGAGCATTATCTTCAACTAGGCATTCGATATGATAACCTGGTGGTAAGAATGTATTGAATCCGGTTATAAGTAAAGGAAAGCCCTGAAATAGGCTAGAAACACGTTCAATAACACCTGGTGTATCAATGCTAAAGTAGAAGTAAGCATCTTTACGTAATAGCTGTTATTTTTCGTAGTTGAAATACCGTTGGCTTTTAAATTCTTTCATGATATCTAAAAATTGGTGATAAATGTCTGGTTGTGAGATGAAATTAGCCTTTATTTTGTCCAGGTAACTTAATGCATCTTTGACATTAAGTGGTCGGAACTCTTCTGTTGTTGTGAATGGATGGCTGTAGTCGTGAATAGGTTTGTATTCCTTCCTAGACAGACTATTAATAATGTTAAACCAATGGCAAAAACAGAAGCTTGCCTGACTTCCTCTTGAGTATCTGCTATCATTATTAAGTATCTATATTTAAATTATAAAAGCATACGCGTAAGAAGGGAAAAAAGAAGAAGCAAATGAAAAATAAACAAATATTTGAGCGTGGAAAACGTCTCTTAAAAAATTCACACGTGACCTTCAGAGCGTTCCTTCAATTTCAAGAAACTGATGTGCTTTTTTTTTCAAACAAACAAAAGAGACATGTGTAAAGAAACGGGAGCATTATTTATGTGGATACGATTTCTTACTTATTTATTCATCGAAAGTAAAGAAAAATAGAGCACTGATATTTAGCACAGTTACTCATACACGGTTTTCAGGGGTCTTTTCGCTCTTGATATTTTGATATCAGTTTTACTTTATTGCCAGTTGCTTTTATGTAATCATTTTAAATTCTAAATCAAGTAGCTTTTCCTGATCACTGATTAATAAGGACAGTAATCTTATTTTTTTAATCACAAAATATGTTGTAGTTACTCTGATTCTACCTCAATGGTTAGTTTCTGATATTTATATATTTCCCATTGCTATTTCAAGCTACTTGCTACATGTAAACGTGTTTATTTACTACGAATCCATGAATAGTTTGAAGGTTTTATCAGTATAGACATCAGGAACTAAAGCTATAGATGTTTTTAAGGAAAATTATACGAAAAAGTGTTTGTAGGACAAATCGGAGATGATCTTGTGTTGCTATGTTTTGCTATGACCCGAAAACTACAAATCACGAAATGATTTCGAACTGATTCGGAAAGGTAATCTTCTTTTGCTCGTTACATTGTTACTTACAAACCAGGATGGGGCTTCCTATTTACCCAAGTTTCCATATCTCGCATCCTTTTTTAGTAGTACCATTGGTTTTATTATTGTGAAAGGTCAAGATTAGAACAGATAAAGAGAAATCTATAGAAAAAAGGAACCTTAATCCACGGTATAAAATGATAAACTCTCAATTATGTTCCGGTTTCTGAAACAATCGATGGGTTAGAAGATGGCGATGACGATTCTCATACAGGTTGAGAATCAAAAGCAAAACGTAGCTTTGAATTTTGGTAATAAATTAATGTTATGCCATAGAGAGAACATCATTAAATATAACGTCTTTTGTAAGAGAGAGACAGAGTGATTAAATCTACGAAGAGTTTAATGCTTGAACTGGCGGAGGATGACTCACATTTCATAGCGTTAGCTGTTATCCAATGAAATTATTCTGAGAAATCCAGATAAAAAGAAATCTCAAAAAAAAAGTCATAGTAAATTTTAATATTTTTTGTTGTTCCCTTTTCTCTGTTTCTTTCTCTTTCTTTAATTAATTAAATAAAAATCATGTCTTCCTCCAAGAAAGTCGGTATTCTCGGTGCCACTGGTACTGTTGGTCAGCGTTTCATCTTGTTGTTGGCTGAGCACCCTGTTTTCACCATCCATGCTTTGGGTGCCTCTCCTCGCTCTGCTGGAAAGCCTTACAAGCAAGCTGTTCGTTGGAAGCAATCTCGCCCTATCCCCAATAACGTAGCTGATATCGTTGTTAAGCCTTGTGATGCCGAGCTCTTCAAGGATTGTGATGTTGTCTTCTCTGGTCTTGATGCTGATATCGCTGGTGATGTTGGTAAGTTAATCAAAAGAGTGGAGTGGTGATGGATAGTATATGTGTGTGGTTGCAGTTTGCTTATTTTATCTGCTATTGTCAATTAGAAATGGCTATGTTGAAGCAGGATATTGCTGTTTTCTCCAACGCAAAGAATTATCGTCGCGATCCCGTCGTACCTTTGATTGTTCCTACCGTCAACTCATCTCACTTTGATGTTATTCCTCATCAGCGCAAGGTTCACAATCTCAAGAAGGGTTTCTTGATCACCAACGCCAACTGTTCAACCACTGGTTTGGTTGTTCCTCTCAAGGCATTGCAGGATGCATTTGGACCCATGTCACACATTATCGTAAACACACAACAGGCCATTTCTGGCGCCGGTTACCCCGGTGTCCCCAGTTTGGATATCCTTGATAATGTAGTACCCCATATTGGTGGTGAGGAAGAAAAGATGGAGTGGGAAGTTGGTAAGATTATTGGTGGTGTAAATGCTGATGCTACTGGTTTCGCCTTGCTCGAGAACACCATTGTCTCTGCTACTTGTACTCGTGTACCTGTTTTAGATGGCCATCTCGAGAGTGTTTCTGTCAAATTCGCCAACGGTGCCCCTACTGTTGAACAAGTATATGAGGTTTTGGAAAAGTACACCTCTGATGCAGAGAAATTGGGTTGTCATTCTGCTCCTGAACAACCTATTGTTGTTACCTATGACGCAGACCGTCCCCAACCTCGTTTGGATCGTGAAAATTTGAAGGGTCAAACTGTCACTGTTGGTCGTGTCAGAAAGTGCCCTGTTCTTGATATCAAATTCATGTTACTCATCCACAACACTGTACTTGGTGCTGCTGGTTCTTCCGTACTTAATGCTGAAATTGCTGTTGCCAAGGGATTGATCTAATTTTACTTTTTTTACATCATTTCCTCCTTGTCTCTATATAATAAAACCAAAAAGAAATTGTATATGTATCTGCTTTATTTGATGGTTCTTATAAAATACATGATATATCTGCTGTGTAGATAATGTAAAGGATAAACTGTAGACTGCTGTTACTGGCCTATTCGGTGTATAGTTGGAAAGTTAAGATGTCTGGAACTCCAATTCAAGCGTTTGACAAAGGGAAAATGAAATTCATAGAGGTACTTTTAAACCTATTGGCCATTTTGCAGTTTAAATGTGCAAGATGGGAACTTACAAGGTGGGATTATATGTAACCAGCACTGGAGATGCGGTAGTCTATTTAAAGCATTTATGAGCTCTGTGAATACCTTCAAATACAAAATGCTTTATTAAAGGAGTTATTCAAAATAGAAGAGAATCATTGTTTGTATTCTTGATCGACATTCAAAATCGAACAAATCACGATTAGCTCTTTGAGCTCACTAATTCATTTTTATTTATACTACCCCGAATACATGATGATAAGATAAGAGATGTAAAGAAACCTCTTTTTATCCTTAAGAGAAATATAAATTGAAAGTGTCAGCTAATTTCATTGTTTTTTTAATACGAATCAGCCAGATAGTTATACGAATATAGTAAAAATTCACGTAAAAGTGGAGTTATGATGTCATTTGAAAATCATTAAAGTTGTAAACAGACAAACTATATTCTCCTTCAAGTGATCGCTCTATTTAATTACTGAAAAGGTAAATTTACACTTACAATTGTGTAGATACAAAGCATAAATATTTGTAAACATAAAGTTTATTTTTAAATACAACGGTGTAACAAATTGCTCTTTAAAAAACTTGGTATAAAAGTGAAAACTAGAAAGTTTGCTTGCTTTGATAAGAAAAAGAAGAGGAAAAGAAAGTTATGCAAACATGAGGTACTATCTGTTCTTATCGATATTTACTTTGTCTCCAGTTTTTGCGAATCAATTAGTCAGTGTCCCCTTTACAGCCACCGAACTAAAGCACAAAGGATTGAAGAACTCAGGCGGCTTTAAAAAACTGGGTACTCTTGTTGACGTACCGTTGGAAAATATCGATTTGGCCTATTTGGTAGATATCTCTGTTGGTACACCGCCACAGCCATTTAAACTACTACTTGATACAGGCTCTTCAAGTACTTGGGTTCCAGTTCAAGGGTGTGGTGGTGCTTGTGGATATCCAAAGAATACTTTACAGCCTCATAAATCATCTACCTTTCATGAATCAAATCTTCGTTTTCATATCAAGTATGGTGATGGGTTTGCAAAAGGCTATTATGTAACAGATAATGTTTCAATAAATAATATAACCGTGCCACATGCTGTAAGTCTTACACTACTACTATAAAATGAAATTGACTTTTTTTTTCTTCTGAAGAATTTCGTGGTATCAGACTCTAACGATGGAGAATTAACAGATAGTGGAGCTGACGGTATTTTAGGAATAGGTAATCTTTTATAAAAATCCATTAGTTTTATCAATTCCTTGGCTTAGTTTAAATATGATACTATAGGGCCTGATACTCTGAGTATATATAACAACGAGGACAGGAAAGTCATACCAACACTGGTTACCTCTATGTTCGACAATAAAATCATCGATAAAAATGTATTTTCAATTTACTTTAAGCCTGTTACTGATCAGGACCTTAAAAATAAACGAATCAATGGTGAACTAGTATTTGGAGGAGGTAAGGGAAAAGCTAGAAAGAGAATAAGAGGTATAAAATATACAAAGTATTTATAAAATGTATACTTTGGTAGTGGAAGAAAGGCATATAAAAGGACCTGTTACATACGCACCAATAACAAAGAACAGGAAATTCAAGGACTATTGGGCAGTGGACTGCACAAAGATTAAAGTGGGTCATTATACAAAGCGTTATGGAAAAGGCATTACTGCTATTGTTGATACAGGTAAGTCAATAAGTTGATATATAGGCATATATGAGGTCTATTATTTATTCCTGTTTCTATACAAAAGGATCTACAATGCTATTTTTACCTCAAGAAATTATCCGTCAAGTTTTTAAAAATGTCCATGGACTCCATAAGGACTTTAATGGACAGTACATGGTTCCTTGTAAATCAAATAATTTGCCTGATATAACTATGACTATAGGAAATTATGACTATACATTGAAGCCCGAGCATTATGTTATTACCTCTGGAGCGGTTCGTACTACTGTTGTCTGTATTCATTAAGTATACTAATCCATGTTGATATGTTTTAGCTTTCTTATTCCGATAAAACTTGCTATACATACCTTCATTCGTCACCTTCTTTCGTTGATATGATTATCGGTTATGCTTTCCTTCAACAACATCTAACTGTTTATGATAATGAAAATCATCGTGTTGGTTTTGCACCAAGAGCATAATATATCCGTAATGTAATAAACTAATAATATAATACTAGTAATGTTTTGTCTGGTTCTTCAAGATTAGCTTTTTGTTATTGAAAACCAACGAGTATATCACAAGTGTATTCGTAGGGTATACTTTCAAGGATGACTCCATCAACTGTTGAATCCATAGTTTAATATTTTCAAAAGTAGAAGTCTTACATCTTGCTTAAGTAATAATTGATGTTCCAACAGTTATATACATATATAAAGGCGATACAATTAAATTGGTATTTTAAGCAAGATATGACACAGATATGATCTATCATATTATCTTACTGAAAATTCATGATCATCCGTCAATTGAAAAGGAAATATTACAATGGCTGCAACAATCGATATTACTCCTATATACAAACGAAGACATCACCGGAGAAATACTGATATAAATTATATTTAAACTTTACTCTAATTTGCCCGTTTATTTAAATAGTAAATGTTGAATAGGTTCGACTTTCTTTCTGAGCAAGTATAGTGCTAAGTTTATCATATTAAAACAGGTTTTATAAAAATAAGATTGTAATAACGAATTATTTCTAGGTAAATTTCTGTGCTGTAGAATATAGCAACTATATAAACCCAAATGGAAATTAGTGGTGAGTGTGAAGTCATACATAATGTCAGTTTTACTTACCAAAAGGATTGAAAGTAGAAAGAAATAAAGTAGTGGCTAAAGAAGTAGAATGGGACACATAAAAAATGAATCGTTTAGCTGATATACTCCACTCAAAGTTGGAGTGCCATCAAGTTTGTAATGGTTTAATATTGTCACGTGTATTTAGTTATACAGATTTTACAAAGTATGCACTGCGTGTTATTTTTAATTGCTCAACTTATAATTTGGTTAATGAAGCTGGCTTCTTAAAGGAGTCAGGGCAGAAATCAAAAAAGTAACATCAGGAAATAGAGTATTATAAATATGTAGGTAGTATCATGATACATTCTTTTTCCTGTTTATTGAACTTTTAAGTAGGGAGAGAACAAATAAAACTAACTTATTCTATAAACAGAGTAAGTTGAGCTACGACACGCATGAATCGATTTAAGACGCAATGTGAAGTATCTTGAGCAACGTTCCCGGCTCAGTGGAATCAAAGTACTATCATGAGCATCATAAAGAGGTAAATAGGAATGAGGTTCAAAGTTTAAACTGAGTTTATTTTTACTAATGTTTATTTTATATGAATGAAAGCAACAAAGATGGCTGGAAAACTCAAATCTGGAAATATTAATAAGTTAACGATGAGGTTAAGTGAGAAAATAGAAAAGAGGTTGTCAGAAATCGACAAAGAATTGGACACACCAGAAAACCGAGAGCGTTAAGAAAATAAAGTCTAGATTCTGCATTATAAAATAAAAATAAAATAATAAAAATGGCGTGGTTTGAATGGTGAATTATTTATAAAGGGGCTTGAGATGCCCTATTAATGATAATTGCTATTTGCCTTTTCAAATTAAACTGTACAACAGGTCAACAGAGAAAATCGTCGTACAAATTTACAGCGGATCTTATAATATTCATCACACATGTTATTTTTGACTTATAATTATTCTCCACCTCCTATTTTTATATTGCTTCCTTCCCTCTTTTTTATATTTCTTTCCTTTTTTTCTCTTTCTTTTGTTCGTTAATTAAGCAGCTGGTTTTGCTTCCAAAATGGTGACCTTGAATAAAATTGTAAGTTTTATAGCAAAAGTGAAAGAAAAGCAAAAGAAAGAAACGTATACTAAAGTATAAATTTTTGATAGATTGATCGAGTTACAGAAACAAAATGGTCCAAATTATATATTACAATGGCTACTTGCCAGTGTCTCGTTATTGTTGGTCTACAAACTGGCATTTGTTACTTAAATACCTATCAGACAGATTTATTGCCTGAGCCATCCACGGATAGTGCACTCACTGCTAGTTCAACTACAGATGACTGGATTGGTCTAAGAGCAGCAGATCGTCTTGGTAGAATTAAATGGGAGAATATTGCATTTGTTGGTTTCCAGTTCTGGTTTTTAGGCATGGCCTTTGATGCAGTATGTTGAATTTATATTTGATACTTATTGATTTTACATACTCATTTATTTTAAAGACTGTTTATCAAAATACAGCAGAGATTTTAGCGCTAGCAATTTTTAATGTATTCTGCTCAGTTTTAGGCGCTCTTCAAGTGGTCGATGGAGTAAAATGGCTCAATAACTTAAATCAAACAAGTTATTCTACTTTTCCATTGAGACTTGCAGAAAAGATAGAAATTTCCCTTTCAGTTGCTATCCTTACTTTTGCCCTTATCATGTCTTTTTTGAGTTACCAAATGTCAAAACAATTCGGGTGGAACATTTATAAAAAAATTGGTGCTGACGTTCAAATTCAAAGTAAGTTTTACTCAAGAAAATCAGTATGATTATATTAATATTAAAACTCTTGTTAGGAATGTACCGTGTATTCCAGTTTTTTGTTTTGGCACTAAAAATCGATATTTTTACGGGATTTATGGTCTCGATTTTCTACTTAATTCAGTTCGCCATGAAACAGGGTGTTAGCTGGGAATCAATCGTCCAGGTTGTTGTTACTGTATTGATATTACCCTTCCTTTATTTTGCTCGTACAGCAGTGAGTTCAAAACAAACAAACAAACAAAAACTAAAACTAAAACTCAGTTTTCTCATCATTCTACTTTTACTAATTTTACAGGGCAGCACAGAAAGTAAAGCACGCATGATTATTTTTTTGATTTTCGAATGTCTAGTTCTGGTTCATTATGGTCTTATTCTACAGCAAACTTTACAACCCAATAACAATTGGTATACTTGGATTGCATTAGGTTTGTTTTCAATAGTTATGTAACAAAAAAAAAGAGATCTAACTTTTTTTTTTAGTTTGTCTGGGACTTGCTATGACCGTCTTGACTTCTGGACTGGGTATTGTTTGTATGCGTAACTTCAACAATGGACTCAGACCATTTGTTCAACGTGGCAACAACAAAAGAATGGATATAGAAAATAATTATAAAAAACAGGCACATTTAAGTTGGCAAATTGACGAGGATTAAGAAAAAGAAAACCAACAGCTGGTTTAGTAGATATACCCTTCCTCATTTAAAATGTATACATATATAACCAACTATATTTTTGTACAAAAAACGAAACCAAAACAAAAACGATTTTGCATGATTTTCTTCTTTTTTTATGAACTAACAATTGATTGGATCTGGATCCAGGCGAACAGATACGTATCACGTACATAAACATTATTTATCAATAAAGTTCTTTGGAGCGCAAGCCTTAAAGTTACATGTATTAGAAATATAAACTCACATTTGAGAAGTTAAAAATCTGTTATTCTTTTTTATTAGTATTAGTATTGTATTAAATTATAAAGTGCCAAACGAGTGACATCCATTTTATTGAGTTTGGGCAGATTCTTTGATAGCCATCAATTGTTTAGCACGGAAAGTCTCATAATGAATCATGGCAGTGGTTTCAACCAAATCTTGTAAATGAGTTCTGGTCAAAAAGTTGCGAAGGTGAATAAATTCACAGTGATCCTCATTTTCCACTATATGAAATATTTAATAACGAGTTTGCCAAGGTATTTTTTTACCGGAATTTTTATCTCGATATTTACCATTAATAACACCAAAGCGAGTCTTTCTTCCTCTAACAGCTCTTCCATCAACGACTACATCTCTTTCTGATCCAACAACAGCAAAAGGAATAAGGTCCTACTTGTTTATTTAGATATAATATTTCCGATTTCTTATTTCTTTTCTTTTTCAAATACACGTGTATTTCTTTCTTACCCAAATACTTTCATTTAAAGCACGTTCCTGCTCATCATCCTCTTCACTCTCGTAAGGGTAAAGTCGAATTTGATGGAAGTC
>VCJI01002654.1:35886-53596 GCA_024139395.1 Backusella morwellensis | reverse complement strand
AAATGAGGTGCGATTTCTACCTTTTTTTTAAACGAAAAAAAAAAAAAAAAATCAAGCTAGCGATATATTGCGCTTTGTAGAGTTTTAATGAAGGAGTAAAATATTCTAAAATAGTTACAAGTTAAAACATCTCTTCTTTTTTTAAAGTGATATAATTAAAAAAATGAAAGGCCATTACTATAATTAATATCTTCCTCATATACACTTTTACTTTAAAAAATCAAAATACCCAACATTTCTATTTTAATATATTTTATATTCTCCAATTTCTCAACATGTCATTGCTAATGCAAGGAAAAAGTTCCCAGGGCCACTTCTTAATCAAAAATCGGATTGAATATCATTCCTGGATTTTTTTACTTGTAGTGATAACTTTGTATATATTGTATACAGTTAGCGTTGGGTAGATTTGATAATCTTCTATATCACAGCAGCTCTTAAGATCATTATAATGCCAAGTCAATAAAAAGCACCCATTGCTTTAGCTATGTTTTTTGACTGTATGTTCCCATGTTATAATGTATGCATCTTTTTTTTTATATTAATCAATGTGGTGTAAAACAGGTAGTTGCCTCCTTTATATTACTTTTTATTTCAAGAGATTACATCCAATTTCTCATATATTCGATATTCAGGATATAATATTATAATCAAGGAGTTAATTAATGAAAAATCTTAAAAGAGAAGACAACAAACCATATAACTTAAAAAAAAAGATGAGCAAACACGTATCAACATAACTTTTTTGTACTACTCAAAGTCTTTACTCCATTAAGAAAAAGAATGCTTTAATCAAAATATGTAGACTCCACATGTTGTATTTGGTTTCTTATTTATGCTGGAGATCGCATCAGCGATTCTTAAAGTGGCACTTACTTTTTATAATAAGAACTGCTTTCAAAAAAGTAAGATATCTTTATTCAATTAAGAGAAATAGGGAGAAAGGAACGGGAGGGAGGGCAAACGGAGAGTATCAAAGTCCAGCAATAGAAAGCTATTTTGATAGTGAATAAACAGGCATTTACCTCCAAGTATATGTCAATCTATTTTAAGAAACCCTTATGACAATAGTCTAATATGCATGCATTGTGCTTTTATAAAACTAAAATCCGTAAAAAGTGTGTGAGAAAAGAAAAACTCCATTTTTACTAAAATTTATATCCGCTATATTCTTCCAAAACCAAATTTCTTTATATAGAATCCTCGATATAAACAATAGATCTGATAAAAAGTAAACAAAATAAACAACATTGGTGATCCAAAAAGGAAAATTGCTATTTCACAAAATGAGAGACTCATTAACCTCTGTCTCCCCCCTTAAAAGTCAAATGTTTTTTTATTAGTGATTGTTAAAACGAAACAAATGCCTCCTCTTCTGATATGATACATATATGTTTTTATTATAAATACTATATTACAGATTGTTTTTATTTATTTATTCCATATTAGATATAATGAGGTTTTTGAGCTATAGCACAATGCCAGTTAATAAAGCTATGAGCACGAGACCATTCCTCTGGCAAGCCAGAGATATAAGCATCGTACCCATCATGCGATTGATTCATTACTCGAGAGAGCCATGGTTTTAGTGATTTTAACAAAAAGAGGTGTTGACTTGCCACTGCCCTTGCAAATTCTGAGCATGACTTTTTGTTGCTTTCATTTTGCTGTGGTTGCTGTTCATTTTTTCCCACTAATTCCTCCTCCTCGCTGGTACTGATGACACTGGATGAGGCACTGTGAGCGAGACCCCAGCCTAATGGAAGTGATTCCGAGCCACTTTCCACATGACAAAAGCCATTAAGTGAAAGCATGGTAGGTAAACGATGAACTGCATATGGATCCTGCTGACGTATGGACAAGCCAGAAATCACTATAAAGGATTAAAGTTTAGTATAAGGGATCACTTGGTGAATTTTAAAACAAACAAATAAAATACATACATTTGTCATTCATTGCACATTCATTTTCGAGACTGTTTTGTGTTTCAAGATCCTAATGATTGAAGATTTAGTACATGATATGACAGCGAGTTTTCTTCTTTTACTTACAGGTTCGATACACTCGATCCATCCGCCTGGTTTCAAAATACGCTGATATTCTTGTAGTAAGGGTTGCCAAGTCTGGCCAGCCAAGCCCCAATTCAAGTCGCGTTGGTAAATAAAATCTATGCTATTGTCTGGAAACGGTAGAGGAAACTGCTGTGGTACTAGGGGGCCACATGTTCTAAAATGGCAATTTCGAGGCTTGATGTCCTTTGGAAAGCATGATGCCTGGTCAATGCCAATAAAGGTGGATCTTGGGAATGCAGTAGACATCTCCATGGTCCAGGTACCCGTACCACAACCAACATCCAAGACGACCGCACCCTTCTTGAGTAATGATTTTACTGGCGATTTGAAATCAGAGCCAAAGGCAGTACGCAAAAGGTAATGTTGTGCAACCATGCGATCTTGCTCATCATTGTCCAACGTCAATACATTTGGCCACTCAGCAATGGATTCCTGCTGGCGTAGGGTCAAGTTGCTCTTCTTTAGTAAGCCTTTGCCTGTTTTTTGCTTTTTATTGTTGCTGTTTGGTTCTGCTTCTTGTGTGGATAATGCTGCTGGTATTGATTTTGATGCAGTGATTTTTGTGTGACGGATCAGCATGCTGTTTCGTCGTGAATTGACCAAAGATATTGAAGGCTTGACAAGTAGTTTATTTAGTTTTCCAGAATGTGCTGCATTATTCTTTGTTTCCGATGTAGATCTACGTAGTGTATGTGGAGGAGCAAGATATTTTTGTTGATGCTGCTGTTTGTGCTGCTGCTGTTGATGTTGTTCCTGTAACTGCTGTTGCTGTTGTCTTTGTTGCTTTTTTAGGATACGCTGATCCATAATTTTGATTAAAATCTCTGAACTTAGTGGTCTTTTACGTGATTGTGTAGGAGGAGTGGAGATGGAAGAGGTAGGCATAACAGCAGATGAATCCGAGATGGTTGATGATATTAAAGATGAAGGGTTGATATTACTTTGAGAGAATGTAGGATGATTATACTTTTTGGTTTTTGTTTCATAGACTCTGCTTGAATCATGAGAGACCATATCAGCAGTGTACAATGGTCGAATATTATATTTATATGATTTTTTTCGAATAATTTTTTGGATAAAAGATGGACTATCAAACATTTTATGATCAAGCATATAATTAAGAGTGAATAAGAAGAAAAAGCTAATAGACATTTTATTAAAAAGTATGGAGGTATTTATATAAAATAAATGTAAACCCCCCCCTCCTCCCTTATTTTCAAAGGGAGTCTACCCCCCATTCATGCTTTCTTTACAGATCAATCGATTCTTTATAAACAGTCGATGATTTGAATTGTGTAACCATTTATTCTTAAACTTTATCAACTCTGCAACAAGTTTACTACGCATGGTAAGGCCGTGCAGACTTTATTCTTAACATTTATGGAATGTTTTCTGTAAACAAAGTGAATAACAATCGAAAACAAAAAATCATTGCCTTTTTTTGTCTCGCATCCTGTTTTTTTCTTGTTTTTGTTTTTGTTTTCCATTTGCAATTACTTTAATAATAATTACCACAGCAGCACTTTTAAATATGACGTTCATTTTTATGTACTTTCAAACACATTCAGCTATTAATGACAATAATGAATATAATATATTTATAAATAAATAAATTGTCGGTTTTTCTCAGATCAACACGATATCATAATTATACAATACAACTTGATTGTGAAACGATCAAGTAACAAAATAAATAAATAAATGGAGTTCGTATGTGTCGATCATCTTTTTTATTATTTGAAAAAAAAAAAGGGGGAAAGACATTGGGTGTTGAGTGTATGCGTGTGTGTATCTCGGTATTCGACTCACCGTAACTCCTGTCTTTTTAACTTTCTAATGCACGTCATCGTAAGCATTTCACTGCTGTAGAAATTGTGTATGTATCTCCTTGACAGACCTCCTTCATAATGCAAAGTTATTAATTGGACCATACTCCTTTCTCATTATTATTATTACTTTGTTGCTATTAATCATCTGTGCATACGCCACTGTTTTGTAAACACTGGATTTTACACTAAATTAGGAAAGTCAACAAAAAAGAAGGATGCAGAATTAATATGGAACTCAAACCCCTTGATTTTTTTTCCTTTCATTTTGCCCTTGAAAATCAAATGAAAGTATTGGAGAGGAGACACAGAAGGAGAGCGGAGGCAGACGTAAAAAAATATAGAGAGATGGAGAGATGGAGAGAGAAAGTGGGGGTAAAAAGATCAACATTATGTTGTGCTATGACCACCATAAAAAAAAGGACTTTGTTTAGTCTACAACTAAATTTAGAATGCCAATATAAAACGACGTTTCCATCCACTTGGATGGGCCTTTTTATTTGACAAGGACTTCTTTATCCCTTCTAAAAAAAGAAAGCGAGTATGAGATTTAAAACAAAAAAAAGGGGAGGGGGCAAGATAAGGTTTTACGAGTACACACACGCACTTTGTACTTGATTATTAGATGGATACTCTTTTACTTGTAGCTTTTTCTCTCTCATTTTAATAAGCATCGGCCATTTACCATGGTTTTATGGTTCATATGATCTCTCTTGATATGGAAACAGCAATAATAATAATATTTATTGCATTTATTATATCAATTGATCTCATCTATCATAAAATGATGACACCATTAAAAACAGTGGTACATTCATCTACTGATCTTCCTTTCCCCCCTTATTTTCTCCTATTCCTTTTCTTCTCTACATGGTTTTTACTGATTAATAATGAATTATCAAATAAGAATCGCTATTCATGGAACATGTCAATTTGAAAAAAAAAAAAAAATTTATGATTTTTCCTTTATTTCATTAAATAGAGTGTACTTTTTCTCTCTCGTTTTAAATAAAAACACTTTCTTGCAATCTCTAACTGATAGTGACTATGACAATGACTTGATTCACTATACATTTATACATGCAGCGTTAAATTCAATATAAATAACGCCCATTTGAATGCTTCTTCCATGATAAAATGTGAAAACACGGAAACAGAGGTCATAATGGATGAAGCATCATCGTATCCATCACGTGTAGGTGGATATCCACCAATAGAATCATAGCATCATGCTTCACTATGTACTTATTAACTATTTTATTATTATTATTATTATTGATACATAAAATATACCTTATACTACTTATTAATAATGTCTACTGAAAAACTAAAATGTGTATTAGAATCCCATTACAGAATCCCATTACCTATTTTACAAATACTGATGGGAAACTTGCCTCAAGTTTCAAGTTCGATTGAAGATGTAACAGAAGAAGAAACACAAAAAACAAAGGACGACGTTGGTAAATAGAACAAAGCCTTTTTTCATTTAAAAAACATGATCGCTCACCAATGAAACAAAGATGGCTGGGATAAGGATTGGAGTTGGGGCGTAGACGAGGTTAGAGACTAAAAATAGAAAATAGAATGGGCGATGAGCTTACCCAGTAGGACTGTTGTAGGATCCTGCTTCTTCTAGGGTAGAAAGTATCACCCGCTCACCTTCACCAAACTTACCCATCAAAGAGAATTACATGATATCAGCTTCTGCTGCCGGAAAGAGCCTAGTGCTTGCATATAAAACCAAATTTGTGATGGTAAAAGTAAACAGCGAGGGTGAGTATTCCGCACTTGGCCAAGGTTCAGGATGTCAGCAACCTGGGTAAGCACAAAGTTTTTGATATTACCCACTAAAGCTGACAAAATGTGTGTTGTAGCGAATTGATCACAAGCGTACTGTGTCTTTCTCTATTTGTACCCTCAACAAGGTCAACGTAAGGCGAATGGGTTGGAGTGATGCATGGTACATAAAAAGTAAAAAACGTGTATTCTTTGTATATGAAAATATAGGCAACATTACATCATGTGCGGTTATAATACAGGCTGGATTCGTGTATTTTCAGATGCAAGTAACAGAATAAAAAGAAAGGGGGATTGAATATTCATTGGCTCTTTATAAATAGGCTGGTGTACTTTTGACAGAACAACAATTAGAGATATCCTCTGTTTTGAGTATGAAGATACGAACACCACCTCCCGTTTTCAAAGTATCACCGCACAAGTTTGTCAACGAGGATGAGGACATTACAATTCTATTCGAGAATAACAGGGTGGTGAGCATCGACGGACAGAGTCTTTGGATGGTGCTTCGGGTGTGTGACGGACAAAGAGAGAGCGGCATTGATGCCTCGCGTATGCATACAGCCTTGACGTATAAGAAGTGGGATTTACAGCACCAAGGCCAGGTGAGGGACGTGGTGAGTTTGGGACCCTCGCCCGACCATTCGGAATCGTCAGAGACGATGACAGCTAGCATCACAACCGAGGTGTTTCCATGCCAGGTAGCAGCCACCTGTCGATACATTGGCGTGGGTTCACAGCCAATGCTTACCTTCTATAGCACGTCTGAAACATCTCGACCACTCATGTCGCCTGCATCAATGGCCAGCTATGTGGTTTCTCGTGTCACCACGCCGGTATTTTCATTTGCCAAATCATGGTGGGGCGGAAGCGGCAATAATAGCAACAGTAACAGCGGATCAAATTCTCCTAGACCCTATGTCCCCGATCTCCCCCAGCCTCCTAGTCACATTGAACCAGCCACAACGATTCCGGCGATCCTTTCGGCCAGCGACTCTTATCGTGTGATGAACCATATCTCGCTTTGTCCACCCAGCACGAGCGCCCAGCAGTTCCGATTGGCCGCAACCAGCGATGCGCTTGGAAGGGTCATCTTGTGGGATATCCGGGAGGGCGAGATGATTCGCATGTGGAAGGGGGTGCGTGATGCCGTGTGTGGCTGGGTCGAGGTGTTTGAGCGCGACGTGTATCCGGATCGACAAGATTCATTTCGCATTCTGCAATTTCTTGTGATTTATTCTTCCAAAAGAGGCATATTAAAGGTATTTCAAATGCGTCATGGGAAGCAGGTCGGAGTATATCACGTAGGTCCAGGCTGGCAATTGGTGACGTGTGGCCATGAACCGCTCGGCAGCAGCATGGTGAGCATGGAGCGACGCAAAGAGCCCAATGAAGAGTACGGCGGCCTATCGCAATGCCTGATTGTGGGTCCTGACGGTGATGTCCGCAGAATAAACATCATTCTGCAAAAAGAACATTCCCCGTAAGAATTTTCGGGGACAAAAAATCGAATTCGGGCAATTTATAAAGGAGATTTTTTTGAGTATTTTTTTTTCCAGCAAGAAATAAATTGTTTAATGTAATTCTCCGAGAAACTATAATCGGAAGAGGAATTTATATTTTAATTGTACCTTTTTTTTTAATTCTCCTTCTGTTTTTCTTCTTTCTCTTTGTTCCCTTTTTTTTTATATCATACATCATGTTATCCGATACCACACAACGTAAAAACAGTAAAACAAGTGTTGCTAAAGCATGTGTAAGTTGTTGCTATTTCTCCTTTTGAGTGACTGTTGTTTCTTACCGCCTTTTTCTATTGTTTGTTAAATAGGTCAACTGTCGGAGAGCTCATTTAGCTTGCAATGGTAAGAAATAAAAAGAAAAGGAGAAAAGAAAGCTATTAGAGCTGTGTACTAAGTGATTGTGAATAGTCGAAAGACCTTGTAAACGATGTGTTTCGTTAAATAAACAGGATACGTGTTACGATGTGGATCATAAAAAAAGAGGGCGTCCTAAATGCCAATTAAATCGACCCAAGCCCGCGAAACCGTCACCCTATTATAATATACCCGTCACTAGACCCTCCTATTCCCAATCCTCGTTTCGCATGACAGAAATTGCGTCTAATAACAGCTCCTCTTTTGCATCAACTCCTGTTGTCACGGTAAATACATCTTGTAAACCTAATCTGAGACAGAAAAAAAATAATAATTAATTTTAAACTACAGGCGTTACTTTCCATGGAGATTTGTTGCGCAAGAGTGTCAGATGAGATTCAGGAGTTACTCGGTTATTACCCACAGGAGCTTGCACACCGTTCATTACATTCATTTATATCACCAAAGAGCAGCAACACCATTTCCAGAATTCATCGTTATTTGCTCGATAATGTCGTCACAACCGCACAGAAAGTCGACCCCGACTACCAGTATCGCAACACGCCCCCAACCGAGCGTACTTCCTCGGAAAAATTCTTCAATATGGACCCTCAGACACTGTGTACCATCGCCAACGGCTCACAGACATTCACCGACTTGATTTATTTTAAGCGGAATAACGG
The DNA here is from genome assembly GCA_024139395.1 of Backusella morwellensis. Classification (NCBI taxonomy): domain Eukaryota; kingdom Fungi; phylum Mucoromycota; class Mucoromycetes; order Mucorales; family Backusellaceae; genus Backusella; species Backusella morwellensis. The sequence continues at coordinate 45,341 of VCJI01002654.1, read as the reverse complement.
TTCCACCGAATGCCTGCAGTCCCAGTTTTGCTTGGGCGGTGGCATGGGTGCCAATCTATTTGACCCATCCACCTTGGGTTCGCTCTATATCATTTGCCTCTTGTCAAAAGCACCCGTCGCCTCCTCCTCCTCCTCCTCCTCCAAGCGTGATTCGACACCGGCTGAGCCCGTTGTTCTCACGAGTGAACCTCAACCAATGTCTGTCCAGCTTGTCCATCCACAGCCCCAATGGAACATGACCTATCAGGAAGAAAGTGCCTTCAACTTTTCTAATGAGAACACTGGCATGTCCTTTTTGGAGACGCCTCCTGATACCACCACAGCAGCAACAACAAAGGATTCCCATATGGAAACATCACCAGAAGATACCGCGGACGACGATGATAATTATTCTTTGCCGGCTGGTTCACGGGTAAGCTCAGTTTACTCTGAATCCTCTGTGGTAAATATAGAATGAAAAACGATTTCCATTTTACTTTGCTAACTCCATTTCTTAATTAAAAAAAAATAGTCAAGTAATAGCAATAACAATAGTGCTGGTAATAAAGATGACGTAGGAATATTAAATTATCCTATTGCGTTATCTAATGCCATGTTATCGACCGAACCGAACAAACAACCTTTTACAAAAAGCCTAGAACAAACAACCACAAAGAAACCCATACAACAGTCCGAGTTTATCAAGCCCAACTCTGTCATTCACGTTGCACCTATTTCCGAAAAGCCCTCAGAGGATAGTGTCTTTTTTGATTACTTTAAAAAGGCAGTCCAGCAAGAGGAAAAGAAGAAGCCCATGTTTGATACGCAGACCTCAACGTTGTTTCGTGCTTTAGATGATATTGCAAAACAGGATCTGGATAAGAAATTAACGGAAGAATGCCAAGCAACAACGAGCTTTATGAGCGTGGATGCTCTATTGTCATAAAATTATGCCATTCTCTCCTCTCGTTTTTTTTTTTGCTTTATTTTAATTTCTATTATATTTGTGATGATGAAAGATTATTAAATTAATAATAAACGTATATCCCGATCTTTTTTTCATTCTACAACACAGTTGGACATTCTATTTCATATAAAATAAGTAGAATGAAATCATTTTGCATTTAAAAAAAAAGAAAACCCCCCTTCTCTCTTCTTTGTTAGATCTGTTATTTCATAATTATCATCATCATGTTGACTACATTAAGAGGGTTTATCTTGACCACACTATTATGCTTGGTTTTAGCTGCACCCTCCACTAAACGGGACATATCACACACAACCATCACTATCACCAACCGCTGCTCCAAAAGAATCACGCTAGGTAAGCTAACCAACGGTCAAACCAACGAGCCCTATCTCTTTCTGGAAACAGGTGCATCAAAACGCTACGAGTTCGATGGTAGTTGGTCTGGTCGCTTTTACGGCTACGATCACTGTGAGCTTGACAACTGCCCCATAGCTGGAGCAGCCTCGCCTGCATCGCTAGCCGAGTTTACCTTTGGCACCACAGACTACTATGATATTTCATTTGTAGACGGCTACAATCTTCCCATCCAGATTGTACCGGTGGAACCCAACATGCAGATGGACCAAGCCATCAACAATCGTTACTGGTGTGGCGTAGCCTCGTGTGCCTCTGTGCCTGAATGCCCTGAAGAGCTCCAGGTGGCTGGTGGATGTAAGAGTGCATGCTCACAGTTTGGAAATCCCGAGTACTGCTGTGCGGGCGCCTTCTCCACGCTGGAAACATGTCCCATCAATGCATACGCGCAACGCATCAAGAATACGTGTCCTGATGCGTATAGTTATGCCTATGATGATCAAACAAGCCTGTTTCAATGTGTTTCAAAGGCTTACACGGTCACTTTTTGTCCATAATGTAAAATTTTATTTATTTATTTTAAAACACAGACTCTCTTCCCTCTCTTTTTCATAAATAAAGCATGTCCATTCAAGATGTTAAATTAAAGCGATTGCAACATTTGAAGAATAAACTAAACAATAATGAGCATTTTCAATTCTCAGAGAATCTAAAGGCCATTTTTCACTCTAAACAAGATCCTTCGAAATGTAACATGCTTGTGTGAATTTGTTAATACAACTTATTGAAAAGCGCTTTCTTTTTTTTTTCTTTTCAAAATGTAGTCGAGTATCGTCATTATGAACATGACAAGGAAATGAGTTTAGAACCTATTATTATATCCTTTTATATATATATATATATCTTTACAAAACATGTGTTTTATTATTACCTTGACCTTTTCCATAAATACATTGGTAGCTCCACTATTAAGCCGATAATGACAAGAGATGCCGCCGAGCAACTATCCCAGGCAATGGATATAGATGGCGGTACATTTGAATTACTTTATGTCTAGAAATAAGCGTTTTAAAATAGACATTTATAGAAGAAGCAAGCCAAAGACCAGTGATGGACATTTCACCCTTATTGACGTCACTAGAATCCATATCTATTTCAGATTCGAAAGGGGAGATATTGCAGAATCTAATCAGTTTATCAGTGAATGAAGTAAGCTCTGTAAAAAAAAAATGGATCCAGATAGAGCTGTGCGTTCATATATCATTGTAGCTTACAGTTGCATGTCAATCAACCCACTTTTCTGATTGGTCGGAAGAGATCATCTCAGAGCTGTGTAATGAAATTGAAAAGAATACAAGCATATCCGATGATTGTGTCGGTATACTTGTTCGATCTGCTATTTACCCTAAAGTATGATCTGTCTTGTGATCTTTTATATTATATACTAATTTGATGTCTAGATTTGCATTGTAAAAAACATCAATTCACGTATTCTCATCAGCAACATCACGTTGCTGTCAAAAAGCCATGGAAAGGCAATTGCACAGGGTCTTGTGATTCCCATTTTATTCGAAACACAAACAGAAAGAATGCATATTGATATGCTGGAGAAGCTGATTACCAAGACATTTGGACCCATTGAACGACTCTATTTGCTAGAGTAAGATTTATATATGTATACTCACAAGTGATTATGTTCTAAGAGCCTGTTTTATAGCTGTATCCTCAAACAATACCAAGAATGGAACGATCACATCATTCAGGTGGTGGGCTTTGTATTGGATACCGAGCCATTCATCGATCTGGATGGCATCAGAGTGCGTGGCATCATTTCATCTGTCACACAGGTGATTCAGGCCAATCCAAAAGACAAAGGCTCTGTGCGCTTATTCTTTACGCTTTCAAAGAAGTACCAAGCGGTGTTGCTAGGTGACAATCTCATCGATAGCATTGAGCAGGTTGCCAAGCAAAGCAAGCATATGATGAGTAAGCCGCTGCTTAACCAATTAAATCAGCTTAAAAAGAAGTGAAATAAAGACCAAGAAATGTAATGAAATGATTATCCACTTTGCCTGTGACTCCACTTTATGAAAGGTGGGGACAAACCCCCCTCAAAATTTGTAACGTCATCCTGAGTAATTTAAAATCAGCAAGGAAATTTTTCCAAAAAATACAGCTCGATATTTTTACACTGTCCTCAAGGGTTCCAAACAACTATGGTCCATTGGCGTTGCCAGCTGCATTCAAAAGTAAGACAACGAGTCAATCATCGTGTCTTACAGCAGTGGGAATCGCTCTTGTTTCCCACTTGTCAGACTAGATGCGCCTCTGTATTAACAAAACCAAAGCCCAAAAAAGGTAAACAACAAACGAGACAAGGATAAGCTACGTTATTAACCTCTTGTATGCCAGACTTTCAAGCTGAACAAACTGCCATAGATGACGCCTTGGATCAGACAATCAAGTCAATGGGAAAGACCCGCATTCCGCTTCATGTGTCGATGGATGTCAACCAACAGTGTAGCCCTGGACTGCTATCGCTCCATTCGCAGCTCAAGTCAGGACAGCATCAGCAAGCGTGGCAATGGATAGACCAGACGTCGCTTTACGCTCAACCAGTGCCACGATCCACCGTCGGCCTCATGATATCCTCATTGCAGAGCATGATCAACTCCAACCTGGGGCGACTGACACTTGACTTTAGCAAGCTGGAGCGACTCTACTCCAGCCGCCTAGAAGCGGTGACCAATCTCGTTCGCAAAAACCAAATCAATCTCAGTGAAGCGGAATACATGATTTTGCTTGAATTGCACGGCAAACTGAATCAGGTCGGCAGGGCAGAGTCGCTGTTTCGAAATGCTCCATATTATTGTCACGCCACACTTTCGGTCGAGTCGTACAACAAGATGATGGCCGTCTATCTTCAGCGATTCAAGTATGTCGATGAGATTACACGCAAAAGACTGTGTTCCAAGATTGTCAGCATCGAAAACGATATGCAGAGAAAGAACATCTTACCAAACACAACAACCTACAACCTGCAGCTGGCGGCCCACATCAAATTACAGCATCTCCAAGGCGCAGAGGCCGTCTTTGCAAGAATGAAAACAAAACCCGATAGAACAACGTACAACATCCTGCTGAATGGACGCCTAAAGAGCTGCAGGAACAACAGGGACAGGGAGATTACCGCACAGTGGATGGAGAAAATGGCACAATCCGGTATTGCGCCAAATAGAAAGACGTTTCATAGCGTGCTGGATGGCCTGTCGAATCAAGTGGGGTATTATGCTCGGATGGGTGAAGTGAATCATGTAAAGCAGACAATCACCTCGATATCGCACCTTTACAATGTCATGCGGGAGATGGGCATTCGGCCAGACACGCTCATCGTCAACACCATGATTAAATCCTATTCCATGGCCGGCGATGCTGAGAGTGTAGACAAGCTATATAAACTACTGCTGATCCCCGAGCCAAAGGGGGGTTGTGGAGGGGGTTGTGGGGGTTGTGGATGCGGTACGAAGAAGGCACAGACGGAACCATCATCAAAAAAGCAAAAAGCACTAGAAAAGAAGAAACGCGTTAGACCCGATAGTTATACATTTAATATATTAATACACCATCATCTTGGACTCAATAAGCCCGACAAAGCGTTCCAAATGTACGATACCATGGTCACCCAGCTCGACTTGGCTCCAGATACCATTACATACGGCAACTTTATCTGGTACTATGCGAGCAGAGGCGAGGTCGATGAGTGTCTCAAGTATGTCGATGTCATGAAGAAAAAGGGCATCCCCTTCAACAACTACATTTACAATACGCTACTCTGCTGCTCAAAAAAGTACAGAAACCCCAAAATCATACCACACCTGCATTCACTCATGGCCGACCCCAATGTGAGCATGGACAGTATCGCTTCCAATATCCAATTCAACAATGCTGCCATGCTGTCAAACAACTTTGAGATATTTCAGGATCTTGTGGATGCCAGTATAAACACATCAGCCAGTGTCTCGACACGCACTCTCAACACCATCCTCAACACCTCGGGAAAATACCTAAAGACTGCACCCGGCCAGTACGATGACACCATCAGCGCCATTCTGGACTCGCTCAGCCAGGTACGTCCCGATACCATGACATTTGCCCTCGAGTTGCGCAATGCGGCATATCAGGGCAACATGGCCCGCGCAGAGCATATTTATAAAACAATGGTCAATCTGGGCATCAAGCCCAACGACTATGTCTTTTCTCACTTGATTTATGGTTATTCCAAAAGCGGCAAGCTCGATAAGGCACGCGAGGTGCTCAGCAAGGCGCGGCAAACACCCCTCAACTATGCACCACTCATGACGGGCTATGCAGAGGTCGGCGAGTATGACAAGGCCTATCAGCTATTCAGGGACATGCTGGATAAGGACATCAAGCCTGATCTACCTATTTACACGGTTTTGGCCAACGTCTTTCTCAAGTCGCCTGCACATGGCGATGGCAAACGTGCTATTGAGCTACTGGAAGGCATCATCAAGGAAGGCAACATGGCCATGGACCCTGTTGCCCTGACACTCCTCGTCGATGCCTACGGTGTGGAGGCGCACCATCATCAGTCGGACAAGTATGTACAGCGTGTCGATGAAATCTATAAGATACTAGACTCCAATGATTGGCTGGATGCAAAGGCCATCACCAGCCTCCTCTCCACCTGTGTCAAGATGAAGCAACCTGAAAAGGCATGGAGTCTCTGGAACGAGCTAAAAACCGCTGGCAAGGAGCTTTCCAAATACCATTACAACACGCTGCTCTCTGGCCTCACAGAGCACAAGGCATGGTACCCTGTGGCCAAGGCGGTCTTTGATGAGATGCATGTAGAGCCCGACTCGACGACCTTTGATCTCATGATCTGGGGTGCCTATGGAGTGTCTGATTATGAAACCATTCAAAAGATATGGAAAAACAATCGCATCACTGAACCACTGCTTGTCCGCACCTACTTTGCCGCGGTCACCGCCATGCTGCATCATCACGACTTGGAGGCCGCAAAGGATGTCTATGCTGCCTATCAAAGACTGACCCGTCTGCCGAGCTCGACATGGAAAGCAAATCTGCCGGGCTCGACAACGGTATGGAAAGCAAAACTGAATACCCTGGCCATGCAGCAAGATCTTGCTTAGATTAGAGAGAGATTTTTTATTTTTTATCTTTTTATATATATATATATAGAAACCCCCATTTTATTGTAAATAACAATAATAATAGTAATAAAAAAACTGCGCACAGCATATTGATTCAAACTATTTTATTTTTATAATCTTATTCTATTTGTTAGGGTTTTATCTACACGCCTTTATTGATAGGATCATGTGCTCCAGTTCCTGGATACGTTGCTGGTATCGATGGAGATCGTCCTTTAGCTCCTTTATATGATCCACAGAGAGCTTTAGGATTGTTCCCTTGTTGAGTGCTCTTCCATTGGCCATTTGACCGTTGACGGACATGACGTTGGATGTGGTGGGTGCGGTATCTAATAATCGTTCAGGTAAGAGGGTACAGAGTTCTAAAAAACAAAACAAAAAAAAAGTTATTAAAATGATATGATGAACCACCCTCTTCTTACCATAGATGCGTTCATTTATGTTTTCTCTTCTTCTTCTTTCAACAGCGTTATGGGATTCTCTTCTACGACGTCTCTTTTCAAACATCTCTTGAAGGCTAATATATATATATAATATTTAGTGTCTTTTGCATACAATAGAACGATTTCTCATATTACTTTTTCTGTTGACTTTCATCCTCATTCACATTCAACTGCGTAGATGTACTAGGTGATACAGCAATATCTCGGACAGGAGACTGACCAAAGGAAGAGCCTGTTGAATCCAAGCTGGTACCGAACCATGCTTGGGTTTCAAAAGGATACTGTCGTACATATGGAAAGTTTCGATTGATAGGCATGGCTCCGACATGGAGCTGCTCTTCAAATTGGGGTGGAGAATACATAAAGAAGAAAAAGCGAATGGTAATAATTCAACAACCCTTTCTATTTCCCAATTTTTTTTTTATGTTATAAAATAAAACAAGGTCGTGAGAACAACTTTTAACAATGACATAAGCAAACAAATGAATGGTGATGATACATTTTAATGCATAAGAAGGGGGGGTATAACGTGGCGCAGTGTTCATTTCCGACATTTCTCTACCAGTGGTCCTCTGTAGAGTAACTCACCGGTTTCCCTCTTTCCGTTTGCCATTGCTCTAATAAACGCACCATCTCCTCAGGTGTCTTGACTGTGGGTATGATGCGCTCACTCTCCAGTGTCGCGATAAACGACGCAAGCTCTCTAAAACTCGAGTGCTCTGAATAGGGGACACCGTAGATTTGGACGTTGGCCCAATTATAGCTGGGTGAAAGAGGTAGCGTCCGCTTTGTAGGAGGTACAATCACATCGTCAAGACGGGTCACCTTTATCTCGGTTGAATGATTTGATTTGTACGCCCATCCTGTTGGTTTTATTGCAATGATTCTATCAAATGCAGATTTGTGTTTTTCAAGATACTCACGCATGCTCTATTTTAGGGATTCAGTTTTACCCAAAAATAAAATGAAAAATGTATATTAAACCTACATCGCCCTTGATATTATTTAATTGGACAACATGGATCTGAGCTTTCAATGGATCGTCTATTAACCTATCTGATATCTCCTTGTTTTCTTGACATTCCAAGATTTGTCTTCTATCGTCTGTAACATAGATTTTACTATCAAGCATTTTAGCCACATCTAAAAAAAAAAACATGTAATGATGAGTTATAGAGATATGGCGATATATAGATGTATGCTCACTATAAAAAACCCTTTCTTTCCCAATCTTATAAGCACCAACTACAACCAATACACGCCGATTCACAGTTTTTGCTCGCTTCACCGAGGTCCACATATTCAAAAGCGATGTTTTCGAGATCACCTCTCTCTTGACCAAGTCACACACCGCCTCGATGCATTCCTCTTGTGCAGGGAACGCATATTTGGGATCCATATAGGTGGTATCGAGGTAGACATGGCTGAGCGGTGGGTTTTTGGGCTGACAAAGAAGCGGGTGGAGGCACATCCGGGGCGATGCTCGAAAGTCACCAGTGTGTAGATGGCGCACGGTTTTCTCGCCGCTCTTGATGACAAACAAAAACAAGACGGACCCAGGACAGTGGTTTGCGTCAATCAGACCCACCTGGATGGTGTCCGTCACAGACACAAGGGTGTCCATGGGGAGAGGGTGGATGTAGCGATCGTCGACACCGAGCTGTCGTCGCACGAGGTTGGCGGTGATGCGGGAGCAGTAGATGGGTCCGTGGGCCCAGTTTGATTTCAACCCGCCGTAATGGTCGGTGTGGAAGTGGGTAAGAAAGTAACCATCGCAGTTGTCGATTTTTCCATAACTGAATGCGTCCACAACAAACTTTGAATCTATTCTCTCAACATGTCAGCGAATTACATTTCCCCCCCCATTCTTTCTGCTTTTACCTTGCAAGTATTTGAAATCAGGAACTTGTTTTCTTGCCTTGGGCTTCTTTGGAGGAATTCTACACTTGTATCTTGGATCCAAAGGAGCTTTGAATTGGTTCAAATCCAATGGGCCAGTTGGTGCGTTGAACTGACTTAGATCAAGCCTTGGTTTCTCGCTTGTTGGTGCATTAAATTGGGTTAAATCTGGCTTATTTTCTGTGGGTGCTTTGAACTGATTTATATCAATGGAATGAAGAGGCCGTTGCTTGTCTATCGATTCCTCTTCTTCCTTAATTTTTACTTGATCCATCATTTCCTCTTCACCTTCGGATATGTTGAGTTGGTCAAGCTCGTTATCGTTTGCAGGTTCTGTTCCTGATTCAGTATACCAATCGAGATGCTTTTCAGTTTCTTCCGTGTCATTAGCGTCATGGTCAACTTCTTCTTCTTCTTCTTCTTCTTCAAATGAGGTGTTCAAAAACGATACTTCCTTTTGGATACTTTTTTCTTGTGTGTCCACATTCCATTCTGACAGTTGTTCGTTAAGATCAGTATCGGTATGTTGGCTTAGTTCTGATGTCGGCTCTTTATCTTCATCTTGTTCTTGTTGTTTCTTCGCTATTGGCTTAATTTTAGGCAAAGAAGAAG